>JH431954.1:173269-185067 GCA_000239455.1 Strigamia maritima | reverse complement strand
TTTTTTTTTTTTTTTATTATTAAGTCGAGTGTTATTGGTCTGGCAAAGGTGTTACAACACGGCATTAATCAGTCTGGAAAACGGATCCATGCACAGCTGGAGTTTTTAGCGATTTTGAATGTGTGGGCGGCGTTGGTTCAGTAATGGAGACCTCCAATTACATAACCCAGTAGAAGTGCGAACCGCAGACGTGATCTGGTGACCAATTGCACCGTGCTCATCCTCCACCTGTGGCCCTGAAGTTCGAAGTCAACGTGGTGGCCCCATCATAACTTTGTCTCGCGTTTCCACTCTTATCTTGTCCATCGTCGCTGTTTCATGGAAATTTATGGCAGGCGGCAACTCGTTTAGCCATGCCTCTGGGTTTTAGTTGGGGCTAACGACGGACAAAGCATTTTTTAAATTTAAAAAAATGGAAACGGAATGTTTTGTGAAGGAAAATGTGTCCAAATTGACGTTTATTATACAATTTTTCGCGTTTATCGGGTCGAGAATCATCAATTCGCAATTACCTATGAAACAAACCCAATGTTGAATCAACATTTTTGAACGTCGATCGAATGTTTAAATGTTGTGTTTATAGACAACATCCGTTAGATGTTAAATTAACATTCTGAGACAACAATCGGGTTGTTGATATGCAACATTCATTAGATGTTGTGTCAACATTTTGATACATCAATCAAACGGTGGAATATATCGGTTGTTGATACGCAACATTCGTTTAATGTTAAATCAATATTTTGTTGTATTTGAATATTGAAAAAACGTTGATAAAAATTGGCATTATTTCATTGAATCAATGTTTCTAATGTTTTTTTAAAAAAAAATATTTTCAGAATATCTCGGTTGTTTAGACATTTTCTTGTTTCATGGAACTGAGTGAAAGATGCACGTAAACAGCTTGCTCTTATGATGCAATTTGGTTTTTAAGAGCAATTTAATATAATTGATTGATTATCTAAGTAGATAATTGCAAAAAGATGATTTTCGTTCTATCAGTGAAGAGATACTCCTGAAATTACCTCGGGGGACCTCCTACATAAACCTCGCGACTTAGAGGACATGACCTTAATCCTAAATAAGCCGTGACTTTCTTCGGATAACAACGGCCAAAACAGACGCCAGACTTGAAATTGGCTTTTTTTCTTCTGTCTTTTCTTTTTATGGGACGCGAAAGGAAAAATTAGGTTAATAGTTGCGGGAAAGTGGAGGATCTTGTGGGATCGGGCAAAGTGTGATTTGTTAATTATAGAAAATAACAGCAGATGTTTAAGAGAGAAAAAAAATTTGTTTGGAATGAGCTTTGTGTTTCCTGTGGATCGAAACCGCAAGAGCCATGAAGACGCTGAAATGTGTCGGTTGCGACACTTCGGTGTCGATTGCGTAAAAATTCCAAAATAAAATTTAAATTTTTTTTTTTTTTGTTTTTTGTTTTGAATTGAAATAGAAATGAATGTTGTTCATTCGTATGAGGAGAAGGAAAAAAAAATGGAGGAAAGAAAACAAAAAGGGCGGGAATCGGTAGAGGTCTTATTTGCATAACAAGTTTGGCGCAAGGTCCTCGTGCTCCTATAATTGTGTCGCGTCATCACGTGACTGGGGACACGACATTGGGAGAGGGAAACATGCTCCCGCCCATACATCCCCATTACGTCATAGAGTTGACGGGGTAGTTGATGGAACTCGAGATTTTGATAAAGGGAAATATTGGGAAGCGAGTCCGGAGGGATGATTGTGAGATAATATATTCAAGATGAGTCATGAATTGGAAAAGAGTCTTAGTATTTTTTTTATTTTTTTTATACTGTGTTAAAAGGGGATTGAAAATCGAAGGGTGTTAATTATTTAAGCATATTTAAAAAAAAATAAAAATTTGAATAATAAAAAAATTTATGAAAGATTGGATGGGAAATAATGATTTTATCTCTTTTTAGGGAAGTTAAGTGACGGTAGGTGGATATTTTAATTAATTCGGCTTGAAAAATGCGTTACAGTAGCTCAATGTCCGTACATTGACATTGAGACGCGGTGCGCGGCTTTTATTTGAATATACTAAGGTAAGTCATAAAAATTCATGTAATGACGAAGTTGAGATTTTTAAGCCGCGTTGCAATTATCAAGGGATTTTTAAATACTTTTCTTGTTAAATGGGATCGTTCGGCGGGTGAGGGGTCAATTATCTCAATCATTTTGAGTAATTTGTTAGAAAAGTAATACACAATGACAGTTATAAATGGGATAAAGTGAAATAACTGTTATTAAATGGCCGTGAAACCGAAATCTTGCGGTCAACAACAGATTTATCTTCGGAGAAAAAAAAACAAAGATGAAGGATCGTGGACTTGAATGGAGAAAATATCCACAAATACAAAACCTAAATTTCAAAAACAGGGAAAATTGGGACAAATTACCATATTTTTTTAAGTTGTTTTTATGAGAAAAAGTAATAGGCCTCATGAGTATAGTAACTTTTGTCAGGATAAGTTTTTAAAAAAAAAAATCTTCTTCCATCGTTCACGCAATAAAATCTGAGCAGTTTGTATGTCGGCAGTCTTAAAACTTCCTTTTAGTTCAGAATACAAATGACGAGTGGGAGTTTTTTTTTTTTTTTTTTTTTTTTTTTTTTTTATATGAATAAAGACTTCGGAAAGCTATGTTGATATAGGAGTGCTGCATCCAAGAGAAGGATTATTATTATTCATGAGTCATCCGATCGAAGGAGATGAAGGTGATAACATCGCAGTTGTGGATGTGTTTAATAAACATTAAAAAGAAATGTCTTAGGGATTTTTTTTCTCTCTTTTCAACCGCATTTGCAGATTTCTACTTCCGGGGTCATTTTTTACCCGTTTGAAGATGGGGTCCACTGGGATTTTGTATAATTCTTTGGATTGGATATGAAAATTGGATTATGTAATAAAATGATTTGTTATTCGCGGCATTAATTTGATTAGAATGGCGAGTGGAGAGGAAAGTGACGGGTTAACAGGTAATTTTCCAATGAAAATAATAATAATTGTTTTTTTTTGTTTAAAATTGACCCTGGGTTGTTAAAAAAAAATTCGCCCAATTAGGGTGTTTTTTTTTGTATGCAAAGAAAAAGCACTTGAAGAAAGTGCAATAAAGTAATCCGTAAATTTTGCAAGAGAAACGATTTTTTTTTTGCGCATGCGTAAAGTGAAAATTGCAATAAAGGTATGTGCTTAAGATGAGTTACACTCCAAGATGCCTTGTGCTAATTGCCAATTGATAAGAAACGCAATAGCTGGAGGGTAAAGCGTTTTGTTTTTATCTTAGTGGAAGATTTTTATGAAGAGAGAAGAGAAATGTTGTTGAAACAAGTGCATAGAGAGAATAAGAATTTTTTTTTCTTTTTTTTATTGTTGTTGTTGTTGGGGGTGGGATGAGATGATAGTTGTTAGAAAAGACAAAAGAAGAAGTGATGAAAGACACAGGCATGTTGAGGATAGTGAAGAATTTGAAGAATTCAATTTGGTTTAGACTTATAGAAGGAATTACTTGGTGAAGAATGTTGTTTTAGTTTAGTGTTTAGTATATCAGGTTGTTTTTAATTGAAATGTAAACTATTTTCGGAATTATAAGTGGGTATTATCTATTTTCCTTTTTTCCAGGGGTGATAAGGAGTTTGAAGTTTTTTTTAAAAAAAAAAGTTTAAGGTTATAGTTATAAATGTTTTGTTGAGGGTCGAGCCTAGTACACACAAGCTCATTCCGTACACGGAATGGCACAGGAAATCAAAAACTAAAAATTCCTGTTTTTGTGGTACACACAAAAAAATTTCCTTGTGAGGAAATATTCCGTAGCTGAAAAAATCATTCTTTCCGCGCACCAAGTGCGCGGAAAGAATGATTTTTTCAGCTACGGAGTATATACATATATAATATATATCCCGCCAACAGCCGCTAATAGTGGCCAAATACATTAATTTTCGAATATATCGTCATCATCCTCCTCATTGCACCAAGTCCTTGATTGCATATTTCAACGGTAGCCATTTGCAACAAAATATTTCAGACAGTTGCCATTTGTAATATGACGTCATTAAACAAACGATGTGTACCACATTATTCCCAGTCTGAATTTTCCATGTGACATTATCCATTATTTAAAATTCCGTTGATAATTGTCACATGGAAAATTCAGACTGGCTGAATATTTTGAGTCTGAATTGGTATGTGTACTAGGCTCCTAGTGGATAGGGAGTGTGGGGTAAAGGAAATCATATATTTGGGAACAGGTGGGTAGTTTGAAGTTGTGGCATTGGGTCCATAAGTAAGTAAGAAGAAGTGTCTTATGCAGCTGGAATGTTGGGAATTTCTAATAAATGTGATTCATACAATTTTATGTTTTTTTGTTGGTTTCTTGGTGACTAATTTCAAGGAATTGCAGTGTCAGTTGATATTGGTAAATTCTTGTTTGTAACATTTGATTGGTTTGAACTTCTGGCAATGGTCAGTACTTTCTTGAAACTAATTGGTTAATTGATGTGTGGTCAAAATGTGAAATGCTGAGAAGATAAGTGTTAGCTGGAGTTAAATTACTCATAAATGTTAAATTAGGTGTTGAAATGTGAGATAAATTCAGATTAACAAGAAGTTGATTAGTTTTATGACATTTTCTAGTACTAAAGATAGCATTTAATCAAATACAGAGCGAACCAGACATTAAGATGAAATTTAAAACGCAAAAAATGGCCTTAACATGTATTAGTTTACATTTATTTTTTTAAATGGAAATCTCCATTGACAACTAGGACAAGTTTCAAGAAGTTACAACATGAGAAAAGTGTGGGAGTCATGAGTCGAGTCGGGCACAGAAAGGGGAAATTTTTAATTAAGGAAACGATAAAGGAAGGTGTGAATTAATTTAACTTTCATGTTGCAGTAATATTTTAAACTGTATAAGTGAAAAACCAAACTAAATTTAATACCGCACATAATAATCACTCAGAAAATAGGAAATAAAATTGATATAGTTATCAAATCAGTGAATAATTGGTGAATTCTGCTTCGTAATGATAGGAAGAGCCGATAATGAAGGATCAAACTTCAAAGTAATATAATAATAATAGTGATGCACAGACATGTAGAAAAGTGTCGCACAAACTCTTGTTTCTGATTAAGACGAAGCGAAATGCATTACTAAGGTCGTGCGCTTGTGCTTTCTTTCAATTTGCCCGAGTGAAAGTTCATTGCTGTTGTTGTAATACGCACTTTGAACAAGAAAATGAAAGTAAAGTAGAACAACGCGAAATAAGGATAATGGCATTATGATAATATTTTTGTTAAAAATTCTATGGTAATTGGAGTCTTCAAGCTGCACATAGCAAATTTGATAAGAATTTTCTGACGTCCAACAAAGTTGTGCTGTGCAAATGGGATTGGAGTATGAAATGTAAATTGATGTGAAACGCTTTCTTTTCTAATATTTTATTGGTTTGGTAACCCATTTCCTGCATGAGGAGGAACCTTATTTCCTGCGTTGTTCATGAGGGTCTTTTCCGGTTTCCTTTTTCATTCTTCTCGCATAAATACATAGTTATATTCAGGAGTAAAAATAGGCTTGTGGCTAATTAAGTAAAAGAAGTATTTAAACCTTAAAAATTTATTCTTTTATTCATTTTTGCTTAGTCAGACATAGAAAATAAAAAAAAGAAAAAAAATGAAGAGGAAATAAAGAAAAGAATAAGAAATGGATATTAAACACTACATAGTCCAGTGCGCATGTATGACAAACGTTCCTCCTGTGTCTCACAAGATGAATGAAGAGGAAAGGGAAGGAAATGAATGATAACTCAGCTTGACTTTTCTCAAAAGGAATGAACATATGCATACGACTTATATAAAATAAGAAAAAATAAAAGGAAAAATGACGTTTCACTTTTTAGTTTTGGGAAAATTACTTTTGTAGTTTTGTGACATTTAATAAGACTGACATGTGCCAAACTCTTAAACTGAATTTGGGATTAAGATTTCGGGCTGCTGGACGGTTAACGACAAAAATCTCATCAAGATTTTTAACAATATCTCGTTTTTTTACCATTCTCGTAATGAAATAAATCTCGTACAAGAAATCGCAAACTGTCTAGGTATTGTTTTTTTGTTTTTTTTTTAAAAAAATTTTATTTTCCGGGGAATTAAAGTCTCAAAAAATAAATGTAGTATCGGAACAACACAGACGCATTAGTCGATTCCTTTGTGCTTTTACGTTTTCCTGTACATCACAAACGAGACAGGTTCCGTCAAGGCCTCTTCACGTCTTGGCGCCATCGAGTGGGGCCGGATACTTGTCATTTCTGTAATGGTGGTAGACAAATTTCTATGCTTGGTCAATGGTCACTCAAACCCGGCATTAGATAACAAAGGAAATCGTTCAACTTTTCACAATTTTCTAAACTGAAACGAGAATAAAAATGAAAATAATTCAAAACGAGGTCTTATTGTTGCGTGTGGCCATGTGGGAATGGAAATTAGCCGGCGTTTCACCTTGTTTAGGCCTTATCATCTTGGTCAGCAATCAGTTTACGACAAAATCTCCACTTAATCCACCAATATGGCGATGGGATATGAGCCCTCGCGCGTGTTCCTTCGTGCCCCACACATGCACTCGCACCCCCCGCCCCCTCACCTCGCTATATACCAAGTCACTCGCGTTCCGATCGATGAGTTTATCCTCCACCCCACTCATCCTCTGTGCACTTCGCTCGCCTTCTCCTTCCTCGCCGTTCGCGCCTCTTCATTCCCACCCTCGCAGCCTCTACTTCGTTATCACTCGTGTACGGAAATAACCTGCACGTCGAGGCGCATGCGCCCACGAGGACTCATGCATGCGTGAAGACGGTACTTTGGCGCCCACGCGCGGTTCAGTGGGCGCTTGGTTGTCATGGCGACCAGACACGTACGAGAACATTTACCATTTTGGATTACCATTTTGGAAATTGGTTTCGATAATAAAAAAAAAAGGAAAAGTTTTGTTTTTTTTGAAATATTAAAAAAAAAAAAAAAAAATAAAATAAATAAATAAAAATTAACTTTATATTAAAATTTTTAAATAACGTTCGAGGTAAAAAAAGGAGTGAAAGTAATAACCATTAATAATTGTATAAAGAAAATGGCTATTAAAAATGATGGACTCGCTTTATTGCCTCCTGTATGGCACCTGTAAAAAGACATGAGCGGAAAAGACTTTTAAGTGCGGGTAATAAACCGGGTTGGGTGTAATAATTGGTCAAAAGTGAAATTGTGTGCGCGAAACAAGTGTTTTAAGTCCATTTATTTGGGCTATTTGTTTGCAAACTGTGGGGAAGCGATTTGTATGTTGGCACCATCTCTCAAGATGGGGTTGGAGGTGAATGAGGGACGAAAATAGGTTCTTCATTACATCATTGAGACGTTCTGGAAAGCCTAGTTGAGTCCTGATGAATGATGCAACGGCTGGACGGAAGTTAGGGATGGCGGTTGGTGTTGTTAAACTTAATTTTTTTTTTTTTTTAATTTTTTTAAATTTTTAATTTTTTTTTTTAAAAAAATTGTATATAAAATTGATTTAATTATTGAGGGGGAAAAATGTTATTTGTTTGTTTATTTGTGTTGTTTGTCTCCCGCCCCTGATGGTTTATGGGTGATGATTCCCCCTTTTGAGCGAACGATTGGTCCTGGTCCGCGCATGGCATCGACGTCACGCCAAGTTGATGAGCTCGTTGACAGGTGATGAGGGGGCGTAATCCGGAAGATAATTAGTAGGAAATGGATCAGGTTTTCTGGGTTGAGTGGAGAAGACAATTTTTTTTGTTTTTGAAATGTTGAAAACAGATTTAATAGATATACTGTATTGTCTCGGAAAGAACGGCATGCCGGAAAAACCGAGTTTGACCAGATTTTGAAAACAGGACATCTGGTCATTTTTACGGCATGCCGGAAAAATCGAATCAGTGCCTGAAAAATCGAATCAGCGCCAAAACGTACATATGATGGAACGAGTCACGTTACACATTGAATTGAAACACGTTGAGATACTAATAGTTTGTCTTTTTACTTGGTGGTTTCATTTTTATGTCAGTACTATTAGCTTAAATATAATGCGCGTATGTATACGCGATCGTATACACTCATAGAAAAAAAAGTCGCCATTTTACTCCATTTCTGGAGTTAAGCGTTGTCCTGTGGCCAACTCCATAATCAGAGTAATGGTACTCCAAAACAAGAGTTTGGTGTGTGAAAAACTACATTTTTGAAGTAACAGTACTTTGAAATGGAATATTAAAACTCTAAAATGGAATATCAAAACTCTGAAATTGAAGTATTATTACTCTTTTAAATGTGGGAGTTGGCCACGGGACAAAATGGAGTAAAATGGAAACATTTTTTCTATGAGTGTACAGGTATGTATATGCGAATGTATACGCATATGTATTCGTGACTATTTTGGACTATTTTGTACTTGAATTATCCGGCATGCTGGAAAATTCGAATTTTTCGGCACCCTGGTCGGATTTGCCATTACCTGGCATGCCGTTCTTTCCGAGGTAATACGGTAATTTTAAGGTTATTTTATTTGAAGCTTTAATATGAGGTCATTTTTGAATGATTTACAGTGTGGGCTTTTCATCAAAACATTAGTTGATGAGTTCAACATTTATCCCTGAGCTTGGCGTATTTATGTTATCACGTGTGCATTACTAAATGAATAGGGAGTTTACGCTTTCACTTTTATAAGTTTGACTTATAACTTACAGAATTGTCGATATGTCACAAGTTCACAAGTTCATGTTGTAATGCTGGATTCTCACTTGCAGTAAAATCGTGCGATTTTATTGCATTTTGCGGTTTTTTTAAAAAACTTAATTTTTTTAAATTTTAAAATTTTTCTAGGTTTTCACATGCAGCAAAAACAGAATAACTTAGAAAAATTTTCAATTTTAAAAATAGCGCAATTTTGACGTTAGTTTTCCGCGCGAAATTCGCGCGATAAAGCGGAAAAATCGCAAGCGAGAACCCAGCTTATGTATGGAATCGTTTTATATGTCAAATTGGTAAGATTGTTGACGTATTGAAATTCTATTTATAAAGTGAAAGTGCAAACTTCCTAATAAGAAGAAATTTATGTTATTACACTGACTTAGATTACGGATTAATCGCCGATTAATTGGGAGAATGAGAATAATACTTTTATTTCATGAAAAAAAGGTCATTCCACCTCGCACAATATTTCAAATCATGGGCTGTGCATCGAGGCAACTTGAATTGGCCTCGAGTAGATATTTGACAAGTGGCAATAACGTTGGCTGATTATTAATAGCGCCCCAAATACATTTGTCACACTCGGAGAAATAAGCAGAGTGAATTAGGTAGGAAACTGCATATATCAATCTTAGTAATGTTAGATTTTTTTTTAGGGAGTTATTTGTTATGAAATTTGCGTCGCTGAATGGATTGGTTATACGTAATGCCATCGTTGAAACCCGAAAGCTAAGTTCAAATACACGTTTATACAGTGTGCAGCCAATTGTCAATAACATACAAGTATCGGCGAAGCGGGTCAGAAAAGGTATTGCCATTTTTGGCTTTAATACTTCAGCCTGGTTTGAAAAATCGATGAAATCTGTACCGAATTATTCTAAATTTTTAAAATTATTTTCGTATCGTCAAACATTCTTAGTGGATGAGTAACGCAGTGACAGATTATCGGTCATAACTTCATGAGAAGAGTAGGCTTATTACCAGATGCACATGCTGGGGAATTTAGATGATTTTTGTTTAATGACTTGCGGTTAGTAAGAGAACAATACATGTTTTGGGATATGCGAAGCTTGGGTCAAACTCTGCATCTATGTAGTTCTGTGGATATCTTTGAAATCGGTTAGTACGCAGGAAATAAGGGAATGTAAAATCTGAGGGCAATTTCATTTGTTCTTTATAACGAGATAGTTCGTTCCAAACTGCTTATCTCTCTGCCTTGCTTATTCGTTTTCTTATGTATTCGGTTGTCATTCAATTAGAGTTAATATTGGGTGAAATAATGAATTTTCAATTAATTTCATTTTTTTTAATTGACTACTTGAAGCAAATTATCTTCGGATAAATTTGATGTCAAAGCTTGATGAAGTGTAGCTATGAGTATGACAAATTCAATCTTATTTAGCGTTTAAAAAAAGTTTGAAAAGTTTGAAAAGTTTGAAAATTAAATTTTAATTTTTGAACTTTTAAGTGAGTGAAAGTTCAATTTGATTTTTTTTGTTTTTTTTTTTTTTTTCTTTTTAAAATGGCAATTAGTACCTTGTATAATTGGCGGCTATCTGAGGTCAGAGGCTTTTTGGTCTTTTGTTCTTTGCTTTGAGCACAATATAATACACTTGAAAATGTTGAAATATATCATCGGTTTGTCCTTGATTTCTACAACTTTATTGGAATTTTCCGTGCAAACTAAAAATCCAGTACAAGGAACTAAAATCGACTGAAAATTTAAAGTTAACTAGGAAATAAGAGTTAAAAACAAAAGTGGACTTTTTTGCATTGTACTGAAAATATTAATTTTAATCTTCGAGCCGAGTCGAAAAATCATTGTTTCGGAGCCAAAAAATGTGCGCAACAATACAAAAACCCAAATGTAAATAACTTTTTCAAATATTTTAAAAGCGTTTTCGTTCGTTAACAATGGCACGCACATTTTTGGACTACGAAACAATGATTTTTCGACTCGGCTCAACTAGAGGATTAAAATAAGATACCACAATATATACTTTCAATACAATGCATGGGCCATTAACCAATGGGAGTTTCGTGCACGAATTGTTACATAGAGTTTTGATTTTGTGCATGTAGAATTTCACCGATTCCAAACACTTGTTTTTCTTACATTGAGGTCAGGTCCTATTTGTAAACCAAACCGTCTTTTAAGTGTCATTAATCACGATGCAGGGGTTAACTCGGTGTTTTATAAATTCACAGGGGTTCTTGACCTTTTTCGCAATTTTGGAGGTGCATCCATCGACCCTATCAGGCCATCCCCATAACCCATAATACATAAATCCAAAACAAAAGCACATAACACAACAAAATTGCAACATTTTAAGTCCTTAAAAACACTTTTAAAAAAAAATTTGATTTCTAATTATATAACAACTACGGTTGAGTTGGTCCACTTTATGTTTCATTACAAAATGACCAAACGTTTGTCAGGTTAATTACTCCGCGCCCTCGAGCTAAAACAAGAAAAAAACTCTCCCAGAGAGAGTGAGGGGAAAAAATGAAAATATGTGAAAACTTATCGAGTCAAATCGCCTTAATTACGTAATTGACTCGCTAAACAAGGAAGAGATTAAGGAACGTAAAGAATTTTGCCCTTTTGCTCAACTTAAAACTCCCATTGCGCTGAACTCGACACGGCGTTTTAATTGACTCGGTGGTGGTGTGGTGGTCACTTTTTCCGACTCGCAGGAGCATACGTGAGGCTAAACGAGGCGTTGGTAGAAAGGAAATGATGGCGCCCTATCTGCTCGGCTGCCTCTTAATTGCCGACGCTGCCACCGCAGGGCGCATTCACAAACAGCGTCTCGTTGCCACGGTGATGTTCTCACCCAGAAAAAAAAAAAGACGCTGTCATAAGGACGCTTCAGAGGGCAATTGAAACGCGTTGCGAACAAATTATGCATCTCGGCGATCCCACCCCCCCCCTCCCCCCGGTGGAAATTCGTCGCGTCATAATTGACGTCATTTAACGAGCAAGAAACACTTATTGTTGTTAAAGAGGAAGATTTTTTTTGTTTTTTTTGTTTG
>JH431954.1:158346-172293 GCA_000239455.1 Strigamia maritima | reverse complement strand
TTTGTTTTTTCTTTGTTTTTTTTTTTTTTTTTTTTTTTTTTTTTTTTTTTTCTTTTGTCCTTCTCGTGCATTTTGGCTTGCGGTGATCTGGTCACGTGATGACCATTTCATTACTGCCAAAGGGGGTGAACTAATGGCGCGCGCTGACGAACACGGCTGAGATATTCTTTTAATGAATGGCGAATTGGCTTCGCTCTCCCAACCCCATCGATCGAGCGCGTGTGTGGCGGCAGATTAGAACCGTCGCCGCTTCTGATAGGTTCCCCATTTGCCTTCGAGGGATCTAAGCCGAAGGATGCACGTGGGAATGAATGAAATCCACAAAAAACCAGATGACACACGAAATTGACTTGATGAGATTTCTAATTATCAAATATGAGGAGTTGTGTAGTTTTTTTTTTTTTTTTTTTAAAAAAAGCGTTTTGCTTTTATTTCTTAAAAGTTTAAGATAGTTTAAGAATGATATGGGATACGAGGGATACAATTCATTCATAAATTCATAAATAAAGTTGGGAGGGGGTACGGAAAAATGAAAAGTTTGGTTCTGGAGAAAAGTAAGCGCACTTCACTGCAATACCGAAGTTCGAGACAATTTTTTGAGGGTTTTGTATTAGTTTTTTCCCATATAAGAAGTTCAAACTGCTGTGGATCAACCGTGAGCCTTTGGAAAAGCATTTTTCATAAATCATCATACTGTATGCAGCATGTTTGCACAGGCGCATTTCAACTTAAACTCTGTTTCCAACACATTGCGAGAAACTCCCATTGGCTATAGAGCCTTTTCTCTGCGATTGTTTAATGCACTTAAAAAAATAATTCGAAAGTGACCATAAAAGAGCTTAAACACGAACATATACGAACAAAAAAACACGACCATAAACGACCATGAAAATGACCATATATGGTAGTTTTTGGTGGTTTTTTAATACAAATTGATATAAATTTGTATTGATGTGCAAGCAAACAGGCTCCAGCCAATGGGAGTTTCTCGCAATGTGTTGGAAACAGAGTTTCGGAACCCAAACTCTACTTATGTGACATGAACTTGTAGTGAGAAATGTACTAAAAGGTTTTCTTCAAATTGATACATCATCTTTGATCACGAACATAGTGATCTGAACTTTAGGAAGAATTCAATTTAAATTGAAGAATTAAAAAAAAAAATGAATTGAGTACATGGACTGATTAAATGAATTTTTAGCAAAAAGGGTGGGGGGGGGGGAAACACAAAGTAATTTGAACGACCTCGTCTATTGGCCTAAATTAGGTCCATAACTCTATTTTGGCTGTTGGGCAATTTGATCTTTCGGTAAAACGAGAAGCCTTAAATTGATGAATGATCACCAAATGGGTCATCACGGGGTCTCCTTTCATTTTCATTTTATTAAATTGTTTCTTTAGTGCAAAAGATAAAAAAAGAATTTTTTTTAAAAATAATTTTTTTATATTTTAATAATGTCGATTGTAAAGATTTCCAGCTCACCTTTTCATG
Organism: Strigamia maritima; assembly: GCA_000239455.1. Classification (NCBI taxonomy): domain Eukaryota; kingdom Metazoa; phylum Arthropoda; class Chilopoda; order Geophilomorpha; family Linotaeniidae; genus Strigamia; species Strigamia maritima. The sequence goes on along the minus strand of JH431954.1, from coordinate 170,801 downwards.
AAATTGCACTCGCTCAATGGGCACAATGGTGTCACTAGTGGTCGGTTTTGCGTAGAAATGGGTCGATGTTGCTCTTGTTAAACGAGTTTCCGATTTCTTTCTTTTCCTTTTTCATTTAAGCATTTAATTTTTTTTTAAATATTTATTTTTTTTTTTTTTGTATTAGTCAAGGAAATATTAATGGCGGCTGATGTAATGACTGGTTTCATAATTAAACAACAATATTGCTGGATTCTCACTTGCGGTAAAATCGCGCGATTTTATTACGTTAATTTGCGGTTTTTTAAAACTTATTTTGCCTCAAAATTGCGATATTTTTAAAATTGAAAATTTTTCTAGGTTTCCTCCCACATGCAGCAAAAACAACAAAAAAAAACCTAGAAAAATTTTCAATTTTAAAAATGGCGCAATTTTGACGAAAGTTTTCCGCGCGGAATTCGCGCGATAAATCGGAAAAATCGCAAGTGAGAACCCAGCTTAAGTTGACATGCTATGAAACCAATATATCGCATTGGGGCCTGGTTATTACTTTAAATTGGACACCTAAAGGAAATTTCATCAGTTGTTTGAAATGTTGGTTTGATTTGATTTAAGGAACTGGTCCTACAGTAAAGCTGGGTTCTCACTTGCGATTTTTCTGCTTTATCGCGCGAATTCCGCGCGGAAACCTAACGTCAAAATTGCGCCATTTTTAAAATTGAAAATTTTTATAGGTTTTTTTTGTGTTTTTGCTGCATGTGGGAACCTAGAAAAATTTTCAATTCCAAAAATATCGCAATTTTGAGGCAAATCAAGTTTTAAAAAACCGAAAAACGCAATAAAATCGCGCGATTTTACCGCAAGTGAGAATCCAGCATGAGAACATCTGCTATTCGCTTCTTCAAACGGTTTGTGGTTTTCCAATTCTCAGTGCAAATGCAAGGTTGGGTCTTCAACGTTTCTTCGATACCATGGCCTAATACCCCGGAGAGGCACGCTGCCTTTGGGGATATGACCATGTTTAAGTAATAAACAAATAGAAATAGAAATAGCCTTAGATCACGGAGACATCCAAGTATACACAAGTATAAAAAACAAACAGAAAAGAAAAATAAGTCGCTAAAAGATATTAAAAAAGGGAAAGAATATCGTTTCTCTATTTCTAGTGTATGTATACAGTTTATAAAAAAAAAACGAAACAGGAGTCGCCGTTTGTGACAAATGGATCTTGCCAGGACTTCAAACTAATAACTGCGGAATGATGTATAGTGAGGTTACGACTAATCTTTTTTCTCCTTGGCTTGTTTTCCTGAATTCGATACCTATACATCTTAAAAAAAATTCCAGTCCTGTCACAAGGAGAGTGTTCTTTTGTGCTCCAGACATGACCAAGACTCGGAAGGATATATAGACAGAGCATAAAAAATGCACACCGAGGGTGCGTAATTTATGGAGTAGATTTGTTTTTTGAAAAATAGTATCGTTATACTGTATATGAATGCAATAGTTCTTATATTTAGAGTTTGCAGCAGGAACTTTTCTTTTAATTATTCTTTGGCCACAGTTGTATATTGTAATAACGGAAGAGTGTAGAAGTCTGCTGTGTGTACACTTTATCATACAGTTATAAAAGCTGAAATGTGAGGGATAACTCAATAAAATTAGGTGACAGGTCGAGGGGATGCAACATCGTTGGAAACAAGTAGGTTTTTGTGCGGAAATTAAATGCTGACGGGCAAGTCGAGAGATACAAAGAAAGACTCGTCGCGCAAGGATTTTTTCAAAAGCAAGGCGAGGATTTCACGGATAGGTTTTTCCCGGTCGTCTGGTACCAGTCTCTATGGATTTTACTCGCTTTGGCCGCAAAGTACCGTATTTCCTCGGAAAGAACGGCATGCCAGAAAAACCGAGTTTGACCAGATTTTGAAAATCTGACATCTGGTCATTTTTACGGCATGCCGGAAAAATCGAATCGGTGCTGTAAAACGTAATACTCGCTTTATCCGGCATGCCGGAAAATTCGAATTTTCCCGGCACCCTGGTCGGATTTCCTATTATCCGACATGCCGTTCTTTCCGAGGGAATATGGTACAATTGGGTTATTCGTTCTTAAGACAGTTTCCAATCTGGTTGTCTTCCACTATTTACAAGGAGACAACATCAATCAATTCATTGATCAATGACGTAAATAGTGAAAAACTACCAGATTGGCAACTGCTATTGTCAGTCGGTATTATAGGTGATTAGAATTTGCATCCTGATCAATTTTAACAGAAAATATTTGTTTATTTTATATTTATTCTCTCTAAAAAAAACAAATGGTTGCTTGAATTTTGATTAATCACATCTCTTTAGGAGATTTGTTCTACAAAATTAGAAGGGAGAAGTAATAAGCTCTTAAACTACGTAGTAATTACCAAGCCAAGTTTATAGGCCTAAAGCATAGACTACATATGAAATATAAATTTGTTTTTAATTTAAAACTTAAACATCTAATTTAAAAACCATAAAAGTATGAAACAAATGTTTCATTGGAGACTCGAGATGGGAGGGTAACACCACATCCATCAAACTGATCACTGATTCAAGGATATCAAATTGATTTATCTTTCACCTGCAATGCTGGGGATGAAATGTTATTGTAAGTGGTCCAAGGTGTTCTCTAAGGTCACCTGAGCCTATAATTCCCATATGGCCATATGATGCAAAATGGGTTGTCATCCGTCTTTCTGATCATGGGGTGATCAAATTTGCACTTGGCTCGAACAGGTGATTGCGATTTATTTTGAGAACTCCTCGTCCGTGTAACGATTAGGAGGAATGACAAGCGAGGTTCACAGCACACCTCATGGCGCTTCCGCAGTTAAGGCTTTTTTAACACCTGCACAATGGAACATTGTGACAGGTAGGTTTACACTTAGCGACGACAGGGTTTGTTGTCGTCGAGGAACAGATAGGATTATACGTATTTAAGTTGACGTATTATACGTATTTAAGACTGGATGGAGTTTGACGTTCCATTGGGACTTAAAAGGATTGAATATTATTGATGCATGAGCGCGTGAGGGAATTAGGTACTGATTTGTGAAGATCTAATTGAAAACATTCTGAAGAAAAGTTTTATATTATTTACTATGGCTGTAATTTCAAATGAGAAGTGGGAATAGTGAGGCGCAGCAAAAAAACTCCATAAACTCTATCTAACAATTCGTGCATGAAACTGAAAAGTAAACTTTTTTGCATTGTACTGAAACTATATATTGTGGTATGTTCATTTAATCCTCTAGTCGAGCTGAGTCGAAAAATCATTGTTTCGTAGCGCAAAAATGTGCGCAACAATACAAAAACCCAAATGTAAATAATTTTTTAAAATCTTTTACGAGCGTTTTCGTTTGTTAACAATGACATGCACATTTTTGGGACTATATATTTTTCAATTAGAGGATTAAAATAAGATACCACAATATATACCTTCAGTACAATGCGTAGGCCATTAACTAATGGGAGTTTCGTGCACGAATTGTTAAATAGAGTTTAGAGTCAAACGTCCACGTTTGTTGTTGTACTCATGAAGTTTCTTTCTTTTCTTTTATTTGGATTTTGTATTCCTTGTTGATACAGACTTTAAAGTTTATTGCGTTGGTGGTTTCCACATATGAAGTGCGCGCACGAGTGTTTGTTTCACACAATCACGACTTCACGAGGCTAACTATTATCATCTTTAAGACATAACCAGGAAATAGGAACAGTTCTACACATTTAATGGACAGAAATGGCTCAACAAGCTGATCACCTGTTCTTCTTAGAGCACTTCTGTTAAGCTGCAGAGGACCTGGTCAGTACTTAGATGATGAGTTGTTGGGAATCTCAGTTGCTTCTCAGCCGTGTCTGATTTTAGGTGCTGTTTCTGTTTTTCTGTGACTCTTAACCTTCCAAGAACCAATGATTCCAATGAACAATGTTAATCCAATGGTGGTAGTATCCATTTGTATACATTATTGGCTCTTGGAAGGTTAAGGCAGAATATCCGATTGGAGTAACCGCATAAAGAACCTTCTTTGAAATTTCATTCTCGATAGACTCGTAATAGTCTTGCATTTGCATCAAAAGCTAAAGTAACTAGAAAAAAGTGGAGTTAAAGGTGGTTGGTGGATCTACTTTACCATAGCAACAAGATCAAGTCACTTAATTAACTGCTGACCAAGACATTACTGCTAATGTAACTCATTAGGTTCAAATAACGATAATTAATCAATTCAAGGTGAGTTTTTTACCTTGATATTTCTTATCCGTCACGGAAATTGATTTCAAACCCAGGATTCAGTTTTTTTTATTTTTATATTTTTTTTTGGTTGTCGAGGTTTTGTTTTTCCGATTTTATAATTTTATAATTTTTCGGTTCAGCTCAAGAGGTAAAATGTTGAATGGCGCTTAAAATGTCAAAATTGACATTTGTATTTAGAGTCAATTTACATTAAGCGTTTAAACCTTCGAGATCCAGCGACATCTTGGGACAAACAAAAGAATTTGTCATTGGAAATCAATGCAACCAATAGTACCTTCTTTTCTGTTACAACGCTGCAACACGAATTATTATTATTTTCTTTACAAAAAAAAAAATAGTTGGAATAAAAAAAAAAAAAGTCGAGAGAAGGGAAAGAAAAATCTTGTTATTTGTAGGTATAGGGAAAAGCAAAGCAAAGCAAAGCAAAGCAAACTAGAAACTGCTCATCCATTTTACGACTTAGAAGAAGGTAATGTGTGGCCAGTGGGACCTCTCGTCGCTGTCAACACACTTATCGTCCGCGATGTTGTAAGCTGAGTGGGCGTCTCCATTCAGTTGCTTAGCGACCATGACGGATGGCCTTTTCTCCGCCTTTCCTCCGCGGGCGAATGGCCCAAAGAGGAACGCGTGAGTGTCACGAATATTAGAGGGGAGTTTATGTGTTTTTTACGTTTTATTATACCAGTAAACACACACGAGGAAAAAAATAGGGGAAAAAAAGGTTTGATCGCGTGACACGCGAATTGAATTTGTTGTGATTCTCGCGGTTTCTTTCTCTTCCTAGTCCATTGATTAGTCATTGACTTTTGTGTTGTTTGCACTGGGAGATTTAATTCTTATGAATAAAGTAAAGAGAAAATGAGATTGTGTGGGGGTTGAGGTTTGCGAGCGGTATTAAATGCGCAGAAAATGAAAAAGAAATGATGCAGTTGACACGTGTTATTAGAGGTGATGCGATCATTGATCGTCTACCGAGATGAGACTGTGCAAACTATATGAGACTATAAAAACTAAAAAGGCGGAGTTGGCTTGTATTTGTGGCTTATATTTATGCAATCAGCCAAGTGCAATGGTTTACTGTTTTGAATGAGTTATAATATTAGCATATTTTGGACAGTTTGTATTTTTTTTTGTTTTAAATGTTTTTGAAAATTTCTTGGAAATTAAATGAATTCCATGGAATTATTGTTTATTTGAATAATGAATGTGGTGGGAGGTTTTTAGTTATGGATTTTGTGATTGTAAACCTGATTATAAATTCTCGCCTTTTTATCAAGTGCTTTATACAAAATGTCATATTTATGATTAAAAACGATTGATTTTTTTTTTTTATTTTTATTTTTTTTTTTTTTTTTTTTTTTTTTATATTTGTTTAGGGCCTCCTGTGCACCCGCATTCGCCACTATGCACCGCTCTACTAAGATCAAGATCACCGATCTGAATGCGCATTTGGTGTGCTATCTGTGCGGAGGATATTACATTGATGCCACCACCATCATCGAGTGCCTACACTCGTGTAAGTACATTTTTGTATTAGTTTTATTAACGAATACCGGTATATTTTACCGCATAAAATGAAAAACTTATTTACGAAAATCAATAAATCAATGAAATGTACCGTAAATAAATACTTCTACAGCAAAACATACGACAAACAGTATAGTGAACCTGAAGTTAAAGGTTCAGTACAAGATGATACTAAATCACAATGTTAAATATGATTTTAAAGTTTTATATTTAAAAAAGGTGTGTCGTAAATCAATAGTTTTTCACGAAAGAAAATATTTTTAGTATTCATAAATCAACGGTTTTCAATGATGATCAATATTTTGAGATTCAACAAATAATCTCCAATATTTCTTGTACTTCGCAATAACTTAAAAAATCTATATATGGAGGAGGGAAAAAAAAGGCTTATTACGCTAATTTTTGCATATTTAACAAAAAGATGGATTCGGAAATTAAAACATTTTCGTACTCAGAATTATACACAAAACACGCAAAACTAGTTTTTCACGAGTTTTAGTTTCCGAATGCACTTAATGAGTCAAATAGCTGGCCCGTTATTTGTTTTGGTAATTATGGCGGACAGGTCTTGACGAAATTGTAGTGATTTGATTCTGTATTAATTCTAAACTTGTACTTCCTACTTAAATTTACATTTTATTTTTTTTTTTTTTTACTTTTTCTTTATTTTAAACCAGTTTGCAAGACGTGCATCGTGAGATATCTTCAAAACAACAAATATTGTCCAGTATGCGAGGTGCAGGTGCACAAAACAAGGCCCTTGCTTAACATCAGGTAAATAATAACTTTTACTTAATTTTCTTTTTCTTTTTATTTTATTATATATATATATATATATATATAAAAGAAGTATTTGGAGACTCGTTGGTCCCGTTGAATTTTTTTTTTTACTTTTCGTCTCAGCATGACGTTGACAGTGACTAATTGCTTCCTTTCGGTCATTGGATTGCTCGATAATTTGTAGCGATAATATTTTTTTTCTTCTTCCTAATAGAGCGGACAAAACATTACAAGATATAGTGTACAAACTCGTGCCAGGTCTTTTCAAAGGTATAATAAATTTTACCCGCAAAAAAAAATATATATATTATGAAAGGACATAAATTTTAACTTTGATTTTAACACCTTAATCCTAGCTGAAATGAAAAGGCGGCGACAATTCTATGCGGAACATCCTCAAGCTGGTTAGTCATTACATTTTTTTTTCTCTGTTTTTATTCTTCTTTTCGTTTTTATTACGAGAAAGATTTTTATGATGCTGAGTTTTTTTATTTCTTATATTAAGAGAATCAGGAAGAAGGTTGAAATGGATGTAAGAGGTCTTGGATTTGTTGGGTTTAAAAGCTGACACAAATAAAAAGAGTTTTTAAAAATAAGAAGAGATTTTCCAGCTGCTTATTTTTATTTTGAATAAACGGAAATTGGGTTTGAAAATATGCAGTGACCTCAAAAATGATTGTTTTATTATCAGTTTTTCAAATCTTTGACCCCATTTGGAGAATATATTTTTAGTATTGATATATTTTTAATATATATAAGTTGAATGTTGAAATCAGATTTTATTATAACTTTAATCATGTATTTTCCACAGAATTGTGTTTATAGACGTAAACAGCGACTTAGGCCATACACGTCTTTAATCTGACATACTGAAACTGACATACTAAAAAAAGTTGGGAAATGGACATTTGCAGACGACTGTGGTCCGATAAACTCTGAATAATAAATAGAGGGATAGGGTTCCTATGGGAGCATCAAGTGCCACATAATCCAACCGACTTTGTCCTATCGATTGATTCACGACCCAGAGGTGTGCGCGGGCGTTTGCACTTTCTAGGGTTTTACCACCCCTTTTATCCGAATAATTCGAATAGGAGCTAGACCTGACTTTAGTATCGCTTTATATTTATATGATACCCCTTTGTTTCGATGGTTCTCGGTGCTGCGCAGAAAAGCAATAAATGGAAATTTTTCTCCCACAGTTTCGACCCTTTGTTCTACACTTAATTTCCTGCTGGGCAAACAGAAAACACTGTACACAACCCTCTGATTAGCGGAATTAGCGCTATATTGTAGCAAAATTACTCTGAACTCGACTAATTAATTGATTTGTTTACAGACACGAGCTCTTCTCTCAATTCACACGAGGATCGCGGCGAGGTTGAAGATCACAGATTCTTTTACACAGCTGAAGAAAGCATCAGCTTGTCACTCGAGTATGCTGAAAAGTAAGTCACGTGATCCATTATGGACTTAACCCATCAATAATTCTGGGCAAACTTCCCTCCAAACTGTAAAAGAAAACAAAAAAACAGGTTAATGGAAGAAGTGCACCTCGAAACCGCTGTCTTGTGTCCATACTTTAATCAGGGCACCGAGATCTGCTGCTTGTCTCGTGCTCGACTCGACACTGTTTACTCGGGGGATTAAGGACCTTCTCGAGGGGTCTTTTACCATCTGTTGCCAGAAGTTGGCCAAATCCAATCACACACTGAACATTTCAATGCAATCAACACTTCAGAAATGTGTTATCAAAAGCTTTTATAAACACGAACACGTGCGTTTCAAACGTGATTCGAGTTCGAAATAAAGGAGCGCGTGACCCGTCATTTGTAGACACCCAACACACACAACACAAAGTTTTAGGATGTTTGTAAAAAAATAATATAAGAATAAAGTTTAAGTCCATTTGCGCACTTTATCCGGTATTTAAATGTATTGTATGGTTATATCGTGTTAAAGTCGTGTAGGAATTAACCGCCATGTTTGCGTATGACGAGGACAATTCCACACGAAATGACAGTCGATATGTAAACAATGAGTTTTCTGGGAATAAAATAAAAGTTTGTTGGGACGAATGACCCGGCGTTGCGGGGAGGGTCCACGAGGGTCTCAGGTGGCAATTGCGTGACGTGTGTGGGGGTGGGGGAGGGGCCAGGACCCTTGTGATTGACAAGAGGGGGGTAAGAGAAGGGGAAACTGAGTCTATTCAATCGGCCATTGGATGCAGTAGGCAGACCCCAGTGAGGGGAAGGGGACCTCATCAGAAGGGGAAGGGAAGAAAACGGGGTGGGGGTGCAGGACAAACGCGCACACGCTTTATTAGCGTGGTCTGAAGCAATAATCCTTAGAGGGCGAGGAGGGGGAGGGGGGGATTCGTATGTAGACTGTGAAACTCGTTATAAAGCCCTCGAGAGGGGGATTGCAAATGATGACACCACGCCCACACTGTAAAAAGGAGTCTACTTAGTGAAATTAGTCGTTTTGTTTTCGAGGTTCAATTGGGAATGGAAAGAGTCAACAGATGGAGTTGTTTTGGGTTTTTTTTTTTTTTTTTTTTTTTTTGCATTTTTTGAATTATGAGTTGAATTTTGTTTTGGTTTGGTTAAAATTAGATGTTATAAGATGAAACCAAAATAATGTTTTAGATGAAACTTAGATATAGGGAATTTATTTATTTATTTATTTATTTATTTTTTAAATGAAGAAATAATAAGAAAAAGAATGTGACCTATATCGGAGTTAATTTGATTTGGCCTTATTTTTCATCAGTTGGGCGGGGCAACATGAGATGGCACGTGCAGATGTTGAACCCCGCCTTGTACAACCAACATTCCATCAGCAGGAGTTGTATAATGGGCAAAAAATAACTAGATGTAGTTGAATTATGCGATTTTTACTGAATAAATTACCAACGAGAACTTGAAAACCAAAATTTCCCATTCAAATCAATGATTCTAACACAACACCCAATACAACCCAAACATGACTGAAGTTTTCGCAAAAATTCAATAGTCCGTAAGGCGATTTTTACAATTCATATAACTATATATCAGTAATCATTTCCCGAGGTGGTCCCCTCATCGTGCGGTTGAGAAGATGGGAAGATAGTGTTGGTGAACCACAGTTGAGTGGGCGACAAGCTTCCCCTTACTCACTGCGGTTTGTCAAAAATGCATGGAATGCAAAAATGAATAGTGATCATCTGCAGCTGTGTGTTTTCAACTATTTTTTTTTTTTTTTTTTTAAATTCGAGAAAAATATATTATCTCTGATAATCGAGTATCTAATTATACTCAATTATCTCCATTTAATTTAATTTATTTTTATTTATTTTGTTTTATTAATTAATTAATTAATTTTTTTTTTTATGTGAATTTGTTTAGTGGGCGTATTCCTACATCCGAACCCACATCCGAGACAGTAGTCGAGGAAGTTAATGACGATGAATCATCTCCAAGGAAACGTTTTCTCAGGTGTCCGGCAGCTGTCACTGTTGCTCACCTGAAGAAACTTATTCGAATGAAATATTCGCTTTCTGATGAATTTCTCATTGATGTATTTTACAACAACGATTGTTTAGCCGATGATTACACACTGATGGATGTCGCGTATATATTCGCATGGAGGCGGGTAAGTCGAAACATTTTTTTTTACAAAAATTTTATTTTTTTTTTTAATTAAAATTTTATAGCGAAATATTGGGTTTTTAATCGAAAAAAAATTTGCATTAATTAATTTGTTGAAATTTATTTATTTTAATTGAAGAATGGTCCTATGCGATTCATGTACCGCATTCTAAAACGGAAACCACGATCCGTAAAACGCTTAAAAACATCGCACGAACCTGCAATAAGTGCCGTACCACTTATCCAGATCACGAGCGACGAAAAGGGCAAACAACAGCAACAACAACAACAAGACCCGAGCCCAACTAACACCACCATCGCTCCACCTCCTCTACAGAACGGACACGACGAAGAGGACGAAGGAAAAGCGACAGCAGCCAAATCGGCCCCTGAACCACGCCCAACTCCTCCACCACCCCCGCTCACGAATGGAATGGCCGAAGCGGACGCGGCCGAGACTCCCGCGTTGGAGGCCAGCGAACCCGAGCCGGCGCGAGCGCAGCCGTCGCCAGTCGATCCTCCGACGTCGGAAGCTGCTGCGAGAAATTCGTCCAGCAGCAACTCCTCCGAACCGAGCGACGAAAAGAAAGAATCGACTGCGCCGTGTCAGAGTCGCAAGAATGAGTCCCAGCAGGAGCCTCAAACGAAGAATAATACTAAACTGAATAATACGGAAAGTGAGAAGAAGACGGTTATTATTACGGATGAGAACGCGGGATCATCCGCTTGTTCGGAGGAGAAGAAAAAGAAGAACGACGTTTCCGAAGACGAGCCGCGAAGGGACGATTTCGGCGCTTTGGATTTAAGCAAATCCTCTTCTCGACATCCGTCACGCTCGAGCAGCACGAGCTCCCGCAGCAGCCCCGCCGTTCCCAGCGACACTCCCACACCTCCGCCCCCCTCATCGACATCGACACTCTCATCACCACCGCGTTTGCCGCCCACGCCCAGTCCTCCGGCGCCCGTACCAGCGCCTCCGTCACCCGTTCTTTCACGTCCCGCTCCACCGCCGCCGCCGCCGCCGCCGCCTCCTCCTCCTCCTCCACACACGCAGCCGCTGCAGGTGCGCGTGCGGGTGCCGGTCGCCACGCCGCCGACGCACAGCGCGAGCGTGACGCCATCTCAGCGGGGTTTACCCGCAGTGGTGCCGCCGAGACCCGTCGCACCTTTACGGTTACAGCAAGCGAATTTGTCCGGTACTCGTTTGATACCGGCTGGACATCGATCGACGCAGACGCCGACGTCCGGGGCGAGGTTGAATCAAGTGATTTCCGGTCTTCGTGGCTCCCAGCAACAACAACAACAGAAACAGCAACAGCAAATGCAGACGCAGCAACCGCAGCCGCAGCCGCAGCCGCATTCTCAACAAACGCAGCAGCAACAACAACAACAAAACACGGCTACTTCGTCGACCGGAAGTGGTTCGGGGGTCGTACAGAATCGACCGAGGCTTACACTCACGATCCCACGGCCGTTCATGAGGCATAATGTGAACTTTTCTGGCGGTCAGAGAGGCAGCGGCCATCATCATCATCATAGTTCTTCGACTTCTTCTTCCACCGCTTCGTCGAATCAGCAGCAGAATTCGCATCATCATCATCATCATCATCACCATCATCATTCGCAGCATCCGCCACACATCCCCATCTCTCGCGGTCTGCCTTCGCGGCCTCAGCACGCGCAGCCCGTGGCGAAGAAGTCGGCGAGCGATCACATGGTTTGTCACAGAGGGGATTCGACGACGAGTAAACATCTCTTGCATAATGGAGAGAAAACAGCCGAAGTGGCGCAAGCCAATTGAGCAGTCAAATGTTGTGCTGGTGTGGTGTGGTGTGTTGTGTACCTGATTTGGATACCATTTTTGGAATATAAGTCGCCGTTTTGGATTACTGTGTCTGTGTGCGATGTGTGATGTGTTGTTTGTTTATGTTAGTGATTTATTAGTGAGGAATTTATGTGATTTGTGATTTATACCTTTTTGGATTTTACCACACACCTGTTTGGATTAGCTAGTTTTTTTTTTTATTTTTTTTTATTTGGGAATAAATAAATAAATAAATAAATAAATAAATAAATAAATAAAATAAATAAATGGAATATCTAAGAAATGATTACTAGAGGGAGGATGCATTATGCTTTTGAATCTGTGAGTCATTGGAGATTTTAGAAGGGGGTTGTATATATACAGAGGTAATGATGGGATGTCGGGGAGGGGTATGGATAGGTGGAATTTTTAATTTTAATTTTTTTTTTTT
>JH431954.1:122320-142578 GCA_000239455.1 Strigamia maritima | reverse complement strand
GATTATATTTGAACTGGTTTCTTTTTTTTTTTTATTATTTATTTTTTTTTTTTTTTTACTTTTTTTATTTATTTTTTGGGTTGATGACACTATGTTACTATGGAAATAAAGAGTTATCCTTGGATTTTGGCCTCATTTCTTCTTGTTTTTAGACCTTGTGTCTCTCCATGTGAACCTTGTCAATGATAATAGTATAGTTGGGGATTCAGCTACTAATAATTGGTTACTTTTTTCAAATTTTATGATTCAAGTTTGAAGTTATTTGAATAGGAAGTTTTGGTTTTTTTCTATGAATGAACATAAATCAATGGTAATAGTCAGTTTTTTGTTTTGCTGGTTTGGCATCCTGTTTGTGTTTTGTGTATGAATCAATAGAAGGTGTTTCAGTCTTTTTTTTTTTTTTTTTTTTGATATTTTAGATATTTCTATTATTTTCCTTGTTGCTGCCAAATTTTTTCCATTTAACAATGGATCATAAGAAGAAGGGTGTGGCGCTCTTGTCCTCATTTGTAAGCTGATTGCTTTTTGCCTTTTGGTTATTTGAATTTGGTTTTGGTTCTTTTTTCTTTCTTTCTCTTTCTCTCGTTACATTGATATCTTTTGATTTGTTGCATTGTACAGGTTCAAGTCAATTAGGGTTAAGTGTTAAAGTTTGGGATAAATTGCAACAAGGTGAAATAGGTGTAATTTAAATTTTAATAGTGGGAAAAGGAAAACATTAATTTTTTTTCCTTTTAAATTAATGGTTTTGGAAGTGTTTGTTGGGATACTTTGGGTCTAGATGTCAAATTTCCCCCTTGAAATCAAAGAAAAATGGGTTATTTCCTATTGGTTATTGTGCCAGGTCACTTTTCTTTGTGTCATCACCTCTGATTGGTTCATTTCATCCATTCCCTACTAGTTCCTTTCCAATCAAGTGACAGCTCACAGATTCTCCATTAGGAAGTGTATGAATGCTTTCTTCCTACTTCATTATTGATTTTGAGTTCTCTATTCAATTTATAATGACAAAAGAGAGATTTTTTTTTTTGTATTTGAATAAAGCAACTGGTAGGAACAAATAAGTAATGAATATTAATTAGAAATATAAAGGACAAATAATTTTTTTTTTTTTATTGTTATCATGTTTTTTTTGTTGACATTTTAATTACATATCTCTGGGAAAGGATGTGTGAAAAATGAAACAACAAGTGTAATCTGATTATCTGTTGTTATTTTTTATATTACAATTTGTTTATTTATTCTAAGATGATGAATAGAGGGTTTTTCTATTTATTTTTTTAAAATTGTTTTTTATTTATTTAGGAATTCCACTCTTAGCTATGAATGGAATGTGGAAAAATAATGCAACACGAGAACTATTTTAGGGGACAAATGCACTTCACTTTAGTTGACTTTGGTTTGGGAATAAATTTACCATATCGAATGTCCTAATAAAAATGATCCTAAATTTGTTTTTGAAACATTAAAATAATACAGGAATTATGCTTGACTCTTAAAGACTAGGAGCTTGAAGTGTTTGCCAATTTTTTTAAATGTCATTCTAGAAGGATTTTTTTTTAGCCAACAACTTCGAACTGGTTGAGGAAATAAATAAACATTGGCGGTGGGTTAAAAAGCGGTCTAATTTATACATAAAACTTAAAAGTGTCAGACATGTTTGTGGCTTAGAGCCTAGAGCGGGTGGCATCAGCAGAAAAGTATCCCAAGTTGACCCAACTTTGTTCCTAATTTTAAATAGCTGAGGTGAATACTGAAAATAGGTTGTGTGATGTCAGTGCAACTTAGTCATGGTTTTTTAGCCATTCGGTGTGTGGTGATAATAACAGCGGGTAGTAGGCATATTTATCAGGAGTGGGCAAACTTTTTTTACATTGGGTCACTATGTTAACTATAAGAAATGACATTACTTTGTTAAACTCAATTGTTAAATTGAAAATGTACTGCCTTCACTCTGGAAACAGCGGCGGATAATGCTAGATTCTCACTTGCGGTAAAATCGCGCGACTTTATTGCATTTTGCGGTTTTTTAAAACTTATTTTGCCTCAAAATTGCGCTATTTGTAAAATTAAAAATTCTTATAGGTTTCCACATGCAGCAAAAACAGAAAAGAGAAAAACCTAGAAAAATTTTCAATTTTAAAAATAGCGCAATTTTGACGTTACTTTTCCGCGCGGAATTCGCGCGATAAAGCGGAAAAATCGCAAGTGAGAACCCAGCTTAAAACGACTCCGACCAGATTTGAGAAATTGACTATCTGGTACTTTTTCCGGCATGCCGGAAATTTCCAATGGTTTTTTAATGGTTTTTTTGACCCGTTTTATCCGGCACCCTGGTTGGACTCGCCATTATCCGGCATGCCGCTGTTTCCGGGGTAATACGGTACATCACTTAGCAACTGCTATAGTACAGTCAGAAATAAAACATGTCACCTCATTGAAATAAGCAAATATGGTTCGTCGAATATAAATTATGAACAACAGACATCCAACTTTTCCAAAAAAAAATTGTGTGAACATAATTTTGTATTTTTTACGGGTTTTTTAAAACGATCTTTAGTCGACATGTATATTTAGTTTTGTTTCACTATTAGCTTAAAATAATCAAGTGGGACACGGTAATTTGATAGCTATATTGTTTATGGAAGAGGGAAGATGACAGTGAATTTTTTTTTTTTCCTTCTTAGGAAAATAAATATTAGTTGTCAGTTTGAAGAATCTACTTAGTCTGAGGGTTTAAGCTGAGGGATCATGGTTAGGTTTAAAGTTTCTTGTTCCTTGTATATTTTGGGGATTAAGTGTGATATTGGATTGGTCTTACAGGGTGTCTTCAAGTGCAGATGTCACTAAGGATAGATGAGGCAACTCATCTTCTTGTACTTGATTTCTAAGGAGGGGATCTCATGTGTGTGCAAAAGGTATGTAGGCTTATTAACTGACAATTCCAATTGGAATAGAATTTACAACTTTATTAGAATTAATTGAGTTTTGGAAGGTTTGTTGAGGATTGTTGTTTTCTAGTTGACTATTTTCGGTTTGTAGGATATCTTGGATTTAAATTTGATGTGCATAAAACGAGCGGTATGTGCACTCTAAAAAATCTTAACGATGAAGGTTAGTTGGGTAATAAAGTAGATATGAGGCAATATTGGTATTTGGTATCTTACAAATAATGTCTTAATAGGTTAGAGAACTCTGAAGGGAAAGTTACGAAGGAAATTTAAGAAAATGGGTGTGTATTTAATACGTTAGTAAATGTATTTGTATTTTACGTTTTTATTTTGGTTAGTTTGTATATATTTTTTCTTTCTTTGATTTTTTTGTTTCTATAGCTGTATTGGAGTATTAGATTTAGTTTGCCGCTCGACTCTCGACTCGACCCCTGGCAATTTATGGGAATGAAAAGTTATTATTATTATTATTGTTATTATTATTATTATTATTATTATTATTATTATTATTATTATTATTATTATTATTTACGTTTGCATCGATAAATTTTCAAAAGTTGAAATTAAATTAGATTGGATTTAATTGAAATGTCTTACAGCTTCTTAGTGTCAACAAAATAAAGTTTTTTTTGAGATTTTTTTCTCAAGTTGACTCTTTCATCATCAGCAAAGAACCAAAAAAATGGAAGTTTTCGAGCATTTCCTGTGTTTCTATTTCTAATTCTAGCTACATTTGAATAGTCATGTTTTAAGTGTTTCTGGTATTTTACTTGAAATTTCTTTCTTCATCGCAGACATTTATATAAGGGATTAATCACCTTAATCGCAAAAATAACTTTTAAATTTATACCAGATGCAGATGCGAGTTTCATTAGCCGTGTTCTACAATACCACCCTGGAAATAAAACAACATAAAAACAACGAAACACATTTTCAAGTTTATCTCGAGAATTTATTAGCCAGCTAGCTGAATGTTAGTAATTAGGCAGTTTTCCCGCTCCCTCTTCTGCCTAAACCGATTTTTCATGACTGGTGACCCAAAACTCCAAATTGAAGTCCAAAGAAATGAATATTAATATTAATCTTAATCCAGTTGGGAGTCTTCCTTTTCTCTTTAAACTTATCTAGGGTTAAACATGATCACTATATTTGTCATTTGGCATTGGTGCCAGTGAGAGCATCTTTTTTTCTTCTTTTTTAAATTTCTTCTTGCGCGTTCAATTCTTGGCTATTCCACCAGACGGTAAGTTGGAAAGCTGTAGGAAGTAGAAATTAATGTCTTGATGTGGCTGCTCTAGTTGTTGATGTGTCTGTGGTATGGTCGATTTGAAGATGACTATTTTATTTAACCTATTATAAACTGATAGGGATATTTTTTTTTTTTTTTAAATGCTTGCATCTAAATTTGTTTGTTGCTTGTAAATGGGCCAAACGATTAACGATGCGAGTGCATTTTGCAACTAATAATAGGACCGGTGTTGTAATTCATTATTTTCGGGCTTTGAGATTCAAAAATGGAAGTTTCTAATCCCAAATAAACTTTTAAGAATGATTTTTTGAGTGTATGAGTGTTTGACAAGTCGTTCATCTTGGAGATGAGTATAATTTATGCAATAGTGAGTAATCTTAAATTTATTTCCATGCAAATGTTGGTCAAATTTGACACGACACACATTTGCGAAGGTTAAGGAAGTTTTGGATTCAGGAAGTTTTCCATCTAAAGAGTAAAGAAGGCAGTCATTTGCATTAAATTAATTATGAATGGTTGAAAATCAAAATACTGGCATATGTAGGCCGCAATGTCATGCGGAATATACAGGTTTTATCGCCAATAGTGAGTGAATATATTTCAGAAAATGAAAATGTATTTTCTATGTTGCTTACTGAAAGTCTAAAATTCAAATTAATAGGGATCTTGTGGGATTTTAATTAAAAATAATTTCATCTTTGATTTGATTGTTTGTTTTTTTTTTAAGTAGAACATTTCAAAGAGGAATGAGTTAAGACATTATACTTTATCCGTTTTATGTAAAATAGGTTAATCAAACCGCATTCCACATTGATGCGATTTGAATAAGTTATTGCTCAATCAGAGTGTTGTCTGAATGATAACAACGAAAGTGAGTTCTGATTTAACACTATGTATGTCATTATAGTCATTACAACACATCCTACACTTGAAATTACTGAGAAAAGAGGAACAGTGAACGTCAAACGCAATTTTGTTCCATCTCGAGGCAATTTGAGACGTCGAGTGATCAATAACATGAAACTAACACGACATCTGCCGTGTTTGATTATCGTAACATTAAACAATGTTAGAATAGGGTTACTCAAGTGACAAAATAATAGCTCACTCATCTGATTGGACGATTGAATAATGGGGGAGAAAATTACAGAAATTATTACTTTACCATATGTAAAAGGCCAATCTGTCACGCTCCCCGTTATAATAACGCTACACTACACATTGCTATGGTTGGGTCGTTGCAATAAGCTGTTGGATTACAATGTGGTTGTGCGTTCTTTATTGTATATATATCACATAACAATTACACTAGGTGCATTCAGAAACTAAAACATTTTTATGTTTCAGTCGTTTCCCTCGCGTTTCGTTTCCTGAAATGTGTCGTCATTTCCGGAAACGTTTAGGTTTACGCCAAGAAACGCACAATTCCAGCGTTTCACGAGACACGAGTTGTGTCTTACAATTGCGCACTCGTCTGCGCAGCATCTAACTCTACAAACTCTACAAAAATGGCGCCGATCTAAGTCTACAACAGTAGAGTTAGATCGGCGCCATTTTTTCTAGAAGTTACATGGCTGCTTCAAGTCATGTGATAGAAGCTAAAACGTAGCTAAAACGTAGCTAAAACGTGCCTCAGATTTTCACACTCAGACTTTACACGAAACATACACAAAACACACAAAACTAACCACACGCAAAACTCGTTTATGACATTAATGACAAGTTTCAGTTTCTGAATGCACCTATTGTGTATTGGTTCTTCGACAATCCGGCGATGTCTCACTATGCCGACAATGCAACTATGCTAATGGCATCCAAATTTTATACAATCCAAAACCCACTGTACTGACACATCCATTGAAATGTGTGGTGGGTAGTGTTAGTATAACGGGATTGTTATTCACAGCGCGGGAAGACAGGGCAACTACCGTATTTTGTGGATTAAGGGCCGCCCTCGAATTACAGCCGCGCCCCTCGGCTGTAATTCAAAATAAACGCCGCACTCGAATTACGGCCGCGGCAATTATTTGAAGTGTTTACGGTTTAATTAAATCGTTTTGTCGTAAATTGCGTTGCATGTACGCAACTTATTAAGTTGTAAAACATGTGTTCAAACGCTTTTAATGCGTTTTTAATACGTTTGCACGTATTAAATAAATTAAAGTCGATTAAACACACGTTTTACAACTTAAAAAGTTGCGTATATGCAACGCAATTTACGACAAAACGATTTAAGCGCCGCCCTCGAATTACGGCTGTACCCCTCGGTCGCAATTTGTAATAAAGGCTGCGGCCCTTAATCGACAAAATACGGTATGTGATATAATGATAACACCATCACACGTAGCGAAATAAACATCCGTCCAAGGACGGGATGATCAACTAGGTACACTTGGTTAATTATGTTGATTAGTACACTCGAATGTCGAATCAATAAACGCAATTTTCTGTTTTTAAAAGTCTTGTAGCTCGTAAGTTGCCGCACTACCTGTTTTTGTAAAGGTATGGCGGTACAAATTATTATGTAGATGCATCGGGTGATTGCTCTCGACAAGCAATTTACATGAGGTCCAGGAATCGAGTCGGTTGAAGGGTGATTTCATGAGACAAACGCGGGAGGTTTGTTCGGTGTTTTCCGGAAAGTTCATCGTGATTGCATTCGGTTTTGTTCCTTGAAACGTCACGTGGCCACTGACCTCTTTATAGCATGAACCCCGCTTTGAAATGCACGGAGGAAATAGGACCTAGCGATAACCTTTTTATTACGAGTTTTACGTTCGTCTTTTCCGGTTATTTGCAATCATTCGATTATGCTAAACAAAAAAAAAAAATATTAAATAAAAAAAAATTTTATTACGAGACACTTGTTTTCTACTCGAACGCCATTTTTTAATATGTAGTCATTCATGCCGCGAATTCCTTCGCGACTCACTTCCTCTCGGTTTTTTTTTTTCTTCTTTTTAAATTTATCTCGAAGACACAACTTACTGACACAATGTTTGACATTTTATTTGACTGTAGAATGTTAAGGAACTTGGCTCTATTTGAGCCAAAAATGCCAACTCAAATGTCAATTATAAAGAAAGGATCTTTTTTTAAGGTTAATTGTTCAGTTTTTACTCTTTTTTTTTTTTCTTTTTTTTTTCTTTCTTATTTTTAATGGAAGTGGAAATGTCAGACATTAAATTTTCACTCGGTATAAATTAGCTTTTTATGAGATCGAATTGGCTTTTTTTTTTTTTTTTTTTTTTTTTTTTTAGTTGACAAGTAGCAATTGGAAAAGCAAACATTTGCCTTTCACGTTTGGTTGGCAAAAGCGCAAAAGCGACAGTCGTCATTGAGTAAAATTAGTTTTGGCACAACATTTATTTAGGCCTTAAAACGCACCTTAAACCTTGCAACCAATTATAGGTAGATACACGAGGGTTTATCTTATTAAGCATTTCGAATTAAAAAATTTCGTAGTATGAAATTTGGTTTTGATGACTAAAAAATGACCTATTTTGGCATTTTGGCCAAGAGAGGGATATTAGAGAGTCCAAACACTGTCTGACTCCTCAAATAAAAATAAATCATAAATAATTGCAAGGTAGATGCTAAAGGACCCGTGTAATTATTTCACTGCGAAATTGAAATTGTAATTTTATATTTCGCCACTTAAATTATTTTTTAATGAGGAATTTTATCAGGTCACAGGGAGTTTATCACATGAGGTGATATTTGTAAAGATCTTCGGAAACAAAATGATAAAAACAAAATTTCATTCATGTGGAAATCCAGCACAAACAACGTGAATAATGATTCGTAAACAGCGCACAAACATGATATTTACATGTTGTAAACTGACACTATACACAAAAACTGTATAAAATGTCGGTTTATATGTAAAAATCGTATTTAACGGACCATTTCATCCAATAATTCCCGGGCGCCATTGGAATTTATTTAGATCGAGATCCCAAACAAAAAAGTTGGTATGATTTTGCTTTGGGAGGGTTAATAAACATTGCTTAACGGATAAGCAATTCAACTACCCCTACAATTTGTTGAAGAGGGGAATGTGACAGCTCCAGGTTTGCGGGGAGGGGGTCTTGAAGAGAAATGGTTGGGGTTGGCATGTGATGAATTGCTCTCACAACATGGAAATGATGGTTTCACGCTTTTCTGTTTATTTGTGAAAAAACTTTCTGCGTGTTATCACTTTGACACCACCAACCGAAGCGCAATTAGCTTAACGCGTGTTTTCTAATGAATAAAATTAGGAATTTTAGACCAATTTTATTTTTTTTTTTTTTTTTTTTTTTTTTTGTACTGGCATGTTTAGTGGTTCCCTGAGTTCAAAGTGACCTTTTTTCTTTTCTTTTCTTGACTCGGTTTGTAATGAAATACTGAGTTATAGCGTTATCTGGTAGAGGTTAAAGGTTCACATTTCACAAATGCTTTTTTTAGTCTTTGTTTGGATATGAAAACAATGTGCGTATTGTTGGGACTGTTTTTAGAATAACATTGTATTTTTATTTATCATGGCAATCTGTCACACACGTCGTTAATAATAAATTTGAGGCTGAGAAATGTGTTGTTTTATTAATAGGTGAAATGTGTTGAAAATATTTTGAAAACGTGTTTCAATTACACATCACTTATAATACCCAAGGTGAACTTGTACGGAGGAATGTTGATGAACCAAAAAAAAAAAAAAAAAAAAAATTTTTTAGGTACCTCCAAATATGACCGTGACTCATACTGGACAAAACATTTTTTTTTTTATATACTTTCGTTTCCTTATTAAATCGGCATACGTGACCTTTTCACTTGATTTCATCATTATACATCGCATCTTGATAAGATTATTGTTGGATTCGTGTACGATATGATGTTTATCGTTGTAACATGGGTCAAATTTGTGTCGGTCGAAAGTGTACGGTGTTTTACATGAATTAAATAAAAGTTAAAGTTGTTTAAGGGATATTTTTAGACATATTTCTAATGCAACTGATTGATATGCATGAGAAACACGTGCTTGTGTAACAATCTCTTGAAAGATATGTTGTGATCACAGAAAGATGCATGCCAGCCTTCCTAAAAATAGAATTTATGCTTTTCACTCGCATCTTCGCATCACTTGTTTATTTTTTTAATATATATATTTTGAATTTTTATTTATTTTTATTTTTTATTTATATTATTTATTTTTTTTTTATGTTTTTATTATTTTTATTTTGCTTTTTTTATGTTTAGCCACCAAACAAGGAATTCAACTTTGACATTTTCCCTTGCAATCCCAATTCCTGGTCCGGTCCCCGCACTGTGTTGTTAAAGAGAAATGAACACGGGTTTGGATTCACTTTACGTCATTTCATCGTTTACCCACCTGATATATTGAAGGTAATGTGTGTTTTGGTTGGAAAAAAAACAAAAAACAAAAAAAACTACCCATGGAGTCGAACTTTTACTCTGTCTGACTCCGTTATAATTATTACAATATTGAAATGAACCTTGATGGAGTTAAATTGAATAAAGAACAAGGTCATTAATACATCAAGGTCAGTGTTTGAGTTCCTATTTTGTAAGAAGAAAAAAAGGGGTGTTTAGGGTTAAATATAAGATTATTAAGGGACGTTTGAGTTTAGTGGGTCGTAACGGTAATTTAATTTTGCATGGGTTTGCTTTAATTTGACCTCTGTCGACCTATTTTTTTTTTATTTCTAGGATTCTATCAATGAGTGGGCTGACAAGCAAGACGGTAAGTGATAAAATGGTCGATTAAAGATCCAGTTTTGTATTATTTTTTTTGATTTTGATAAAAGTTGATTAAAGCTTCTTTTTTTCTTTCTTTTTCGAATAGCGGAGAAAATACCATTTCCCAGCATGGATCCTATGGATACCATCTTTGTAAAGAATGTAAAGGAAGGGGGACCTGCTGATAGAGCGGGATTAGCTGCTGGTGACAGGATTGTGTCAGTGAATGGCGAGACGATAAGAGCCAAGACGTATCCACAAGTGGTTCAGATGATACAAAAGAGGTGAATTATTGAGGAGATATGAAAGGAATAAATTTTTGACTTTTTTTTCTTTTTTTTTTTTTTCAGTGATAATAATTTGCAATTGTTAGTAGTTCCTAAAGAAGATGACATTCTTCAATTGGTAGATTTATTCGACGAGGAACCGTAGACTTGAATTAATAATTTGACTTTTTTTTTTCTTTTTTTTTCTTTTTTTAAATAAAATAAACATTGAAATAAATTAGTGGTCAAAGTTTGTTGGTGCGACCACTAGGGGAAGGAAACTTGTTGATTATGTTGTCTGAGTCATGCAACATGTGGACTGGGAAAAAATTAGAATTTTTAAAAAATTTAAAAATTATTTTTTTTTTGTATGTTTCTTTGTACGTCTTTGAGTTTTAAAAAAAAAAAAATTTTTAATGTAGTCTGCAGTCCATAGACAATTTACTAATGCAGCCCTGTCTATGAAAAAGGTTGTGCATGACTGATTTGAAAATATAATGGGATTAAGTGTTTTTGTTGCTTTTTGCATTGTGATTGGTCAGAATGGGTGAATTGGCCATGTCACTATGAATACTCGAATTTCGAATTTCGAATGAATTTGAAAATCGATGTTACAGCTAGAAAAAAACACTTCCGGTTTACGAAATTGACAAACATTAATTTATTTTATTTATTTAAAAAACAAAACAAAAAGAAAAAAACATTTTTTGATTAACAATTTGACCTTTAGGAAAAGAGAAATTTTTGTATTTACTATAAAAATGATTTAGTCAAATCAGTAATTTATAAGTTCACTTGGTTCCATTATCATAAAAAAATGTTTGTAAATTGGCTAATATGTTATTTGAATTTTTCTAGTATTTTCCTGGTTCCGCGTATAATCCAGGTGCCGACGAAGAAGCTCAAACTGCATCTCCGAGGCAAACCAACTCGCAAATCCACACCATTTACCCCCAATCCTCATCATCGTCGTCATCGATTTCAAATTTATCTTTGGATTCTTTACAAAGGTGGCACAACAAACCAAGTGCTGCAATACCCGAATACTCACCCCGATTTTACGGAACAAACGAACAGCCCTATCAAAGTTCGACGACTTTTCACATGCCAAAAAACCAAAGGCCAACACGATTCAGTCAACCGGTACGGTGGAATCGAAGTTACGAAATTGCACCACCAGAATTTCAAACACGTTTTGCTTCCTACGAGAACCAGACTGATGACGGGCGGTCGAAATCCAATTCCGATTTGTTTCTATCGCAATCCGGTGAGGAGAGAAAATTCAATTTTCCCGCTTTTTTCAACCCGGAAAACCGCATCTACGACAGCAATGAAAATTTGGAACCGCAACATTTTCTACACAACCCGAACGAAACGAATGAACATTTCTACGGAGCGGCACCTACGAATAACATATCAACCAATCCGATTCGACCCGTTTTCTCACAAATTTACGTGCCATCAACATATCCGCAACATCAGCAGTCATTCAACAACGATCGTTATGTTATGCCCAGTGTTCAAAATCAACCCGTATATGCAAATGATAAATTATCGAATAGAGATAAATTTTTCCGTAGTTGTAACGCTGAACAAGCGTCAGTTCGAGATCCCCCTTACGGCGCATTCGAGCCGTTAACCGATCGCATGAAAGCCGGGATAGAGAAACGACAGGAGTTTTTGTTTAGTTCTCCATTTCAAGAGCCATTTGAAGGAAGGAAGGAGCCGTTAAAGGAGATGAACTTTCAACAGAAATATGTTTCGCCACATTTACCAGTATTCAAATCGAGCGTCGAACAAAATATTCACCCGACGAATTTACCAGCGCTTCCAGTCAAATGTACGAGCACTTTAGTACATTTTCCCGCCAATAATTTAGACGAGGAGTCGGCGACTCGGCCCAATTCGAAGGCTTTCGTTTCCAAATTGGGACGGATTCAAGAGAATATCACGAGTGGGTCGTTGAGTGATTGCGCGACGCACAGCACGAGTCGTTTGTCGCACGACGGGTTTTCGACGACCAAAAGAAAGGCTCTGATGAGCCCTTTGAGGAAGGCGAATTCTTTAGACTCGGATGTGTCGCATTCCATCAACAACCATGACAACGAGAATGTTTTACAACTGCAGTTGGTCTCGCAGAGGGCCAAGTTGTTCGAGTCTGGGAGCGTGGAAAGCGAGTCGAGGAATCGGTTGAAGTTGTACCAGAATGAGTTGTCGAGGTTGAGCACTAAAGGGAAAACGACTAGTGTATCCGAACGAACTGCGCAGTTTGAAAGCTTGTCTACGAGTCAGGAGACTGTCAGCTCGGAGAGTGAGGGGCCGCTGATTCCACGCCATAGGATATCGTTGGAGAATAAAAAGGAATCGAAAGAGCTGCGATGGCAGGTATATAAAAAAATGATTTTTTTTATTTATTATTAGACAGTTTGTGATTTCTCGTACGAGATTGAAAACGAGATTTAAAAAAAATTAAATCTCGTTAATAAAATGTCGTATCGTGTGTTTGCGATTTGTCACGAAACGTGTTACATACGACACACAAATCGACGGCAACAATTTTTAGTAGAACTAGACACCTTGTCACAAATTAAACCTAAGTATTGGGCTTGTGGTTTGGGCAAGATGTTTGACTGATAAAAAAACTAACCTGATATATTGAAAACGACACAAACTTGCCAACATTGCAGCCGAAGCGGAGAGAAAATGGCGGCAGAATTTCACAACAATTGTTGTGTTGTATGCAGTGCGCATGTGCAAATCAAGTCGTATACACGACAATTTGAAACGAGATTTTTGAAAACGAGAATTTTTACGGCGCGATTTTTAACAATATCTCGCTATTTTGGCATTCTCGTAATAAAAAAAATCTTGTACGAGAAATCGCAAACTGTCTGTTATAAAAAAAAAAATTATAATTTTCAGGGACAATTTGGAACTTAGCTTCGTTTCTTGACAGGAAACTTGTGTTGCTCAATGGTTTTTTAACAAGCAATTAAAAATTCGCTTGTCTCATGGTGACATTGGGTGTCATTGAGTAATTAAAAGTTTAAAAATATTTCAGGAAGCGAATGTCAGAAACGTATATTTCTATATCGTTCTGATTTCAACAATGGCAATTTTTGCTGGAACTTGTTTTATTTTGCAATCAATTTACTTATGACTAATTTACTTTCGACTTGACATACTTTGGAAAAACCTTAGAATTTTATTATTCATTTGTATTCACAGCGTTCTCAAAGTGACAACGTAACTCCGGGCCATTACTCATCGACGACTTCGGTGCCGAAAACAGCCTGTGCCACAACCGTTCAAGGTGAAAATATTCAAAAAACACTTTAATTTGAGCTGATAATTAATTTTTTTTTTTTTTTTTTTAAACAGTCGCATCAAATGTGCCATCTATGTCGACGACGTCGGAGCCATCATTCATCGACGACGAGGCAGCGGAAGACGAAAATGATTTACCAAATAGAAGAAAAGCTGTCAGACAAAATTCGTATTTACAGGCGGTACATTCACCGTACAAAGGTGATTTTTTAGAGTTGTGTTTTTGTTTGGAATGATTATTTGAGATTTTTGTTTGGATAAATGCTAGTAATACACTTTTGTTTAACCTGCCCATGTTCAGACCGAATCGATTCGAATAACTTGAATCGCTTTTATTCGACTCCGAGATTCCAAAACCGTGTTCCTAACCATCCCTTATCACGTGAGAGTAGTAGTACTCCATCCTTGCACTTGATCAGCAATGGTTTGCCTGCGAATGACATTCCTGACCGTCAAATTTCATTGCATGGTGCTGATTGTAGCAGTTTGTTTGAAGAAGGCTCCATTTCGCGCCTTATTGCAGCTTTTGATAGTATGCTTGCAGGTTTGCTATAATTTGTAGTTTTTTTTATTTTTATTTTGCTTAGAAAGTATTAATTGGATGATAATGTAGTTTAGTTATTCAATAATATCTAATTTATTTGGACTAATTGGGTTTTTTTTTATATTTTATTTTTTTTTATTTTTTAATTTTGATGTTTTTATTTAGGCAATGCACCAGTATCAAAAGCAAATATTATTTTATCTACACCTGCGAAATCGGATTCTGGAACGTCGCAGCATTCGATAGCTGGGATTGTTTTGAAAAAGAAAAGTTTATTTGGTAATTATTTCAATTTTTTTTTTTTTTTTTTAAAGGGTAGGACTGGTGGGGTAGTTTTGATGGATGTTGAAATCTATTTGCAATAATTACAAGCAGCAGTTAAATTAATTGCAAATGTTGGAGAATATTTTTTTTATTATTTTAAAGGGTGGTTTTGATGGTTCAATTTTGACACTGAAGTGATTTGAAGGGTAATCACTTTTTTTTATTATCAAATTGTGAAAAGAAAAGAAAGAAAGAAAATCTTAGGGATATTTTTTTTTTAGATGTAATTTAATTAATTCATTATTATTATTATTATTATTATTATTCTCGAGACAAGAAAATTTAATAAGATTAATGAAGCATCCTATACAATTTTATTCATTTCAAAGTATGTTAATAGGTTTTTTGGTAAAATGTCAAGGAAGTACTTTTTTTTCCTTTTGTAACATCTGTATTTACTTTATGCAGCCATTAATTAGTTTTTAACTACCGGTACTTAAGTAAATAATGGAATTGAGTATCGTCATAACCAACCATAGTAAATTTCCATTGAAAAACTTTTTTTTTAATTACTTAAAGGGTTTACGACATCAAAAATATTATGACTGAATAATGTTTGCCATTTCTTAAAATGGCTGAAATAAAAAGTTATCAGAACACCTTTAAAAAAATCATTTTGTATCCCAAACAACTCATGTGAGCTTGGTGAGAGACATTGTTGGCCGCTGTTGGCGCTGTTTTTGACATAGCAGCTAGTATTCTTCATGTTAAATGAATGGGGTATAAATCACAACTGGTAACAATCGCGCAAATTCTCGATTTCGTCTCGCTTTTATCTCTCACTTTTTCATATTGTCGTCTGCTCGTTATCACAACTTCAGCATTGAAAATATTTTTCAAAAAATCCCTGAAAAAAATTATTTAAGGGTTTTAAACGACGCTTGATCCAATGGACCAATAAAAACTGTGATGTCGTAAACCCTTTAAACAAATTAATTGTTAAAATCAACCGCAAGATGTCTCTCATTGCACTAAGAAACAGTTTCCCACCACCACCTGCATTTGGACATCACTATAATTTTTAATTACATATTTTATTTCACTTTATCCTCAAGTGGTGATCAATTTGCGAGACCTCTGGGACCTCCGGGATCTCTTGGAAAGCAGAATGGAAATGGTGGCTATTTTATGAAGGACATTAAAAATTCTTACGACCGTTTTCTGGCCAAATTTTTACCCCTTAGAGTCCATAAAGAGGCATCGGGAAAAAACAGGAAGTCGATTAATCGAGTGCACATATGATTTCTTGTTGCATGTGATATCCGATGATGTCAGCGCGGTCTCATTTTTTTCATTTACTTCCTGACCTCTTATATCATCCGACTAGAGATAAGTAAACGAGAATTGCTTCGCGAGCGCTGTTGTGTTTGGTGCATTAAAATGGCATTTCCTTCTTGGTAAAAATGTCCTCCGGGATACGGCGAAGGCCATTCCTTAGCCGAGCAAACATCTGTGGCTTGCTCGTCTCACTGTAGTGTTTATAACTCATCTTAAAGCCGGAGAGGAGAGGTTGATCGTTCTGATGTTCCTATTGAAATGCGTCTATTTTGGGAAATAATTTGCAAGTGTGAAAAACACAGACCACAAGCCTGGGCCCAGACATAAAGACTACATGCAAATGTATGGCGATGGACTCTTGGGCAACCTTGTGCTGCTAGAAGGTGAGATCCGCAACATTGGGTTAATATGTTTCACTTTCTAGTTAGTTTTTAGGTTAGGGCTTAGGAATGAGGAATATGTGTAAATTTTAAGGTCATGGAAGTTTTTAATACTAGAAATTTATCGATGATAACGATCAAATTGCGTTAAAACCTTTATTTCTACAAAAATTGCGAATTTGTGGAAAAAATCACGGATTTGAATAGCGAAAGTCATCGAAACTTGAAAAAATAATTTTGGTTTATCCATTTTGTTTACTTTTCTCTATCTTTTAATTTGAAGTCCATTAAAAATAATCTTTTCAGATATTCTACACACATCCAGACTTGTTCGCTTAACCTTGACTACAGTTTTTCTTCCTTAACTCTTGTTGACCACATTTCCCAGCCAAAACCAATAAAGTTGATTTCAGCTTAGATCAGCCCTTAATTTATTGGTGCTTTTAAACGCATGATATGTGTTTGTTGATTCAATTTCTTTTCTTGTTTATGAATTGCAATTTTCATCACTCAAGGTCGATTCTTCTTCTTCTTCCTCTACTTATGTTGCCTCTCCTTTTCTCCACTGACTCGTTTCGTGAGTCACTCAGTGCCGTGCCTTAAGCAGCCCATTTGTTCCTGCTTCATTAATTTGCATTTATTACTCACTACCTCAAGTTATTAGTGACGCCATCTTTTTCTACACGCTTTTTTTTCGTTTCACTCTTCTTTCGTTTGCCTCCTAGCGGTTATTTTAGCATAACATTTCCTCAGGTTTGTGTATATAACTCACTCGACGTTCTATATTTTATATTTTAATGGGTTTCAAAAAATTTAGTGGATTAGTAGGTTAGAATAATTTTTTATTTTTACGGTTTTGGTTTTGGTTTCATTTTTATTAGTATTGTATCAATTACGATAAGGAAAAATGGAGAATTGAAAGAATATAAGGGTCAAGGCGGTTGTAGGTGGAAATTACATTTGTTTTCGGTGTTTTCGGGTGTGACATGTTGCGTAATTGCAACTACCGTTAGAGGAACCTTGATTGGCGCGCACCCACCCCTCGGATATAGACACGCGCCACGGATGCTGAAACGTAAAATTTTCACCTGACGTGACCTGGTCAAGAAACTTAAATGCACTTTAGCATAAATATTAGATTTGTGGGAGAGAAGCTTTTGTTCTGTTTTGTGTCATTGTCCTGTAATAAGAAAGATAATTGGTTTATATTTCATTCATTCGAAACTCGTGATTCTGTGCAGTATGAACCACGAGAAAATGAATATTTTCGTTTTGAAATTGTCATGAAAAAAAGTTTGTTTTTTTTCGTTGGTAATTGTGTTGAGTGGATTTGGATGTGTGAAAAATGGGTTTCTCTGGTATTTCCTGGTCACATAAGGCAGGAAACTGGATCCGTTGTTGGCTGTTTTTTGGATAATAAGCGATGCACGTTGCAATCGATTGGCGCTGATTGCAGTCAAGTGAAACGAGAAATCGTCCAGTCGTGATTCGATTTTTATTTTTTTGCGCCATGGCACTGATTTTCCCAACCTTATACTGTTCTGTTTCGTATGTGTATTACACAGAGGATGAAGCGCAAAATGCACGACGCGTGGCGTACCTGAAAGCGACGGCGGACGATCGAATGCGCACTAATTCCGAGGCTGATGAAGAAAGCGAGAAAAATAATGCAAAAACGTAAGTACATATATTTTTATTTATTCTTTAAAATTAATTTATCAATATATATATATATAAGGTTAAGTAGTTTTTTTTTTTAGTTAGATTTTTTAATAGTTTTCCGGTAGTAAAATTAAATCAGTTTTCAATGCTCAACAAAAGCAGTTTAATTTACATTCTAATGTAATAAACCCAATTTAAAAAGAAAGAAATTTTTTTTTTTAAAGTTTTTTAAGCCGAGGTTTTATGGATATGATGAGAAATTTTGAGTCCATTTGGACTTAATTATTCAAATTGTGGAAAGAAGTGAAAGTTGTTTTTTTTTTTGCGATGATTTTTGAATTAAACATTTAAAGTCTTAATAACTTAGCGGTGAAACGGATGTTTATTCGATTAATGGGTGCAATAACTCGTCTGGGGCTGTGAAATTAGTCAAAAAACTCATTAGTTGAGTGGTTTGATAAAGGGTTGACAAAACTCATTATTTCAAGCTGAGGAAAATGTATGGAGAAAAATTGTGGGTGTGAAATTACACGAATTACAGTTATTAATAACTTTCAATATAAAAATTAATTTCGTATTTTAACAACAGGGTTGAGTGTCGTTGAACCGTAACATTTTTGGATTTCGAGGAAAAAGAAAAAAAATAATTGTTATCAGTTCCGAGTTGTTTTTGAGTTACGTGGTATTGGTTATTGGTGTATGGATTTTATCAATAGGTGATGAAAGCGGGCCTTTATCGAGTTAACATCCTGTTAGTGTATGTTGGATTTGGTGGTGCGTGCAGTCTGTAGATATTTCTCTGGGAAATATGCTGTGAATGAACTCATTTTGTGCTACGATGCTTCTTTCTACTTCTACTTTTTTTTTTTTTTTTTTTTTTTTTTTTCTAAAAGGGGGTCGCTTGTTTTTAACATTTTTTGAAATTAAGTAGTTATTTTTTAATTTAATAGTTTAATGTATTTAAATCACGAATTAATTATTTTTTGTTTTAGTTGCAAAAATTGGGTTATAACGTATAATTATACAATTATTGTTCTAATTTTGAAATTAAAATGTTTTTTTTTTTTTGGTAATTTTAAATTTAAATTTGAATTAAATTACTTTAATTTCAAGGTTTTTGCTTTTGATGAGTCTGCACTATGAGGAATCGTGCAAAGTCATGTTAAACTATAATTATGACAAATAAGTCGTCTATAATCTATATTTCTTATTTATACAATATTTTTTATTTTTTTTTCGGATTAAAAGGAGTAATAAAGGTCATAGATAAACACTAGAACAATACCAGGACCTATTTTTTTTATTAATATCTTGTACTGGTGTTAACTTGTGACCAATATTAATGCGAAGATAAGCCATTTCGAATTGAGCACAGACAAATTAATACGAGTGGATAAAACAAGTGGTAGGGAAATAATGAAGTTACTTCGGGACAAATAAACACTAGATTTGCTAATGCTTTGTTTTTTGGCATGTTTACAAACTAATTCTTCATTTGCATTTTACTCCTATCGCTTGCATCCATTCTAATTGAGGCTTATAGTTTTGTCATTGATCCAGAAGGGACGAGTGAGGGAGGGATGTTCTTTGTTTTTGCGATTGTCTCGATTTTTCCGATCGGAAATGACGTTAGTCAGCTGCTTTTCGGGAATTGGTTTATTGAATGACGACAATATTATGTTGTTTTAAGATTTATTTATTTATATTTTGACTTGACATGATCGTGACCTCATAAGCAGTTGTGTGATGGATCGCTGGTAAGTGTGGACTGTGTTTACAATTTGGGTTTATGTTATATTGACAGTATTCGGTTGATTCAGTATCAAATTTCGCAATAAATTATAAAACTATACTCTATTCGTGCACGAGACTCCCATTGATTAATGACCTGTGCATTGTACCGAAAGTATATATTGTGATATTTTATTTTAATCGTCTAGTTGAGCCGAGTCGAAAAATCATTGCTTTGTAGTCCAAAAATGTGCGTGACATTGTTAACAAACGAAAACGCTCGTAAAATATTTTTAAAAAATTATTTAGATTTGGGTTTTTGTATTGTTGCGCTCATTTTTTGGCTACGAAACAATGATTTTTCGACTCTGCTCGACTAGAGGATTAAAATAAGATACCGCAATACATACTTTCAGTACAATGCAAAAAAGTTCACTTTTTAGTTTCGTGCACGAATTGTTGGATAGAGTTTACTTGTTTGAACATACGTACGGAGGGGGGGGGGGCATTTTTCATACTTTTTTCATACATTCAGTTCATGAATTTCTTATGTAACTCCGGATTTGCGTTTTTAACACACAATATTTTATATTTCTAATCAACTTGGTGTTCTATTTAGGTTAAAATGTGTTTGAATTTAATTTTAACTTGAGTCTTGAATTAATTTACAGAAAACCAATGGGTGGTACGACATTGAGTATATTAATAAAACCACAAGCATGAAACATGAAATGAAAACAAACCTAGTTGCAAAATTCTAACTGCATAATTATTGTTATCTACAACNGACATCCCCGTNAAAAAAAA
>JH431954.1:85655-122300 GCA_000239455.1 Strigamia maritima | reverse complement strand
TTTTTTTTTTTTTGTTAATTTTCCAAATTGGAAAATTTTTATTTTATTACTTTTTTTTTTATTTTTATCTGCGACTCGTTTCATCCCTAGAGAGAGCTAGGTACAAAATGAGCATCCACACCCTTGTTAATGATGATAAAAAGGTTGGCCAATGAATCGTGTGGGTGGTTTGCCCACGAAGGATAAGACGCGCGTGTTGGCTGACTCATTTTAGTCGCTCAGCTCTTATCATGACATCGGTAACGCACAACAACATCAAAGGTACCGTACTACCGTATATCTTTTTTCACACATAACGAAATTTTTTTAAATGTTAATTCGACATTTGATTACTGTTCGTTGAACCTGACCTAGTTTTTTTACAAAGATTTATTTGATTTTAATGTTTATAGTTAATTTATGTAAAAAGGGGGGAAAAAAAGAAGAAAAAAAATGTAATTTAGAATAGAAGAATTTTTTTTCTTGCTAATTTCTTGTGTTAATGAGGATTTTAAAATGTATACGTCATATGAAATAATTTAATTATGTTTGAAGTAATGACAGAATGAATCATAGATTGAGGTTGACAAATTTTCGCAAGATGCACGTTTAAAAAACAATTACACA
Organism: Strigamia maritima; assembly: GCA_000239455.1. Classification (NCBI taxonomy): domain Eukaryota; kingdom Metazoa; phylum Arthropoda; class Chilopoda; order Geophilomorpha; family Linotaeniidae; genus Strigamia; species Strigamia maritima. Next base: position 121,694 of record JH431954.1, on the reverse strand, counting down.
CTGTGACGATGACATAGAAAGATATTGCTGACCTTAAGGAAATGATTCCTTTCTTGTTGTTAAGTAATGCTAGTGAATTTATGATGCGGACAAGATGAATACCAAATTAGGCAAAGGTCAAGTGTTACTCTGCTTTACCAATGGTAATGACATTTTCCTACTTTTTTTTGGATCGAATTGATGAGAAGAAATGTGAGATTTTGGAATGTTGATTAATATCCTAGTTAATGTCAGGCTCTGATGATATCCAGTGGTCAGCTCAGCATCAACCATGAACTTTGGCGTAAAAAACTTTCTTTTTTTTTTTATTATTAATTACTGGTGTGAGTCATTTTGATAAAAACACAGGGTTATGTGGATTAATGCATCATTTCAGATTTTCTGAATACAGTAGGGAAAAAATTAACTATTTATTATAGCGTTGACCTTATGGCAATTTGGTATTAAAATTATTATTATAAGTTGAGGTTGAACTAGTGGGTGGGGATGTGTGGGTTGGCGACAATGGTTAAACTATTGGTCTGCATTATTCCTTTTTGAATGTTTGAATGTTTATTTATTTATTTTGGCATTCATTTTTTTTTATTTTCAACATCCATAATTTAATCATCAAAAAAATCGGTATAAAAAAAATTTAAAAACCGAATACACTAAATTGAAAGACCAAAAAGCATTGAAATTAGTATCTGGTGTGGTATTAACTAATTGCTACATGTATTATGGATTGTGTTAATGTGATGTTGAGTTCTCACTTGCTATCGTTCCGCTTTATTGCGCGAATTCCGCGCGGAAAACTGGCGTTAAAATTGCGCTATTTTTAAAAATAAAAATTTTTCTAGGTTTTTCTGTGTTTTTGCTGCATGTGGGAATTTTGAAAAAAAATTGTCAATTCTAAAAATAGCACAATTTTGAGGTAAAGCTATTTTTCCGCTTTATCGCGCGAATTCCGCGCGGAAAACTAACGTCAAAATTGCACTAATTTTAAAATTGAAAATTTTTCTAACTTTTTCTGTGATTTTTCTGCATGTGGGAACCTAGAAGAATTTTCAATTCTAAAAATAGCGCAAGTTTGAAGCAAAATAAGTTTTAAAAAACCGCAAAACGCAATAAAATCGCGCGATTTTACCGCAAGTGAGAATCCAGCATTATTCTGGAATCGCCAGTTTGGTTTTCATACATTCGTGCCTCTGCCCGCACATCCAGGGCATGAACCTATTCTTACAAACAAAGGGTTGAGGCTGTGCCTTGCTTTAGTAATTAGTTGCAAGAGGAGTTGTTTGAAGTGTGGGAGGTTACTAGGTGTTGATTCTGAGATAACCTTTCTCATAAAACATTTATTTCTTAGCAGGAAGGTAATTTTCTGATGGTTTTGACATTATATTTGTTTTTTCAATTTTTTTTTTATTTTTTTTAATGTTTTTATTATATGGATCGAAAATTTATTTGTTAATTTATTTGATTCGTTTATTTTACTCAAGGTTAAGTGAATGTAATTTTTCGAGGTTGCAATTTATAAATCGACTATTGCACTCTTGTCATAAAAGTGCAGTATCATTCTAAACCCCTACAGGCAGCTGTTTATGATATGACCTAAAGGACAAAAGTCTATGAGCTCATTGAAAAGGATACATTGAATAATGTGAGTCAGGTGAGATGTTTTGCAAGTTGAAATGATGCTTTATTGGTCACATTATTTATGACTACACGACTGTTTTGAAATTTAATTTGCAAGTATAAACTCCCATTATATTATAATACAACAATTTCATCATTTCCACACAAACAATTACAATATTTTAAATTTTTTTTTTTTTTTTCTTTTTTTACCTTGAATTAAGACATTAACTCAGCAATTTATTAAAGCTGATGTAACATTGTAACCGGACTTTTCCTTTTTTTAAATTTTTTTAAATTTGTTTGAAAGTTGAGGATTTTTGGAACAGGATGAGGTCTTTGTGGCGTTTGGAGGAAACAATAAACAAGACAAAATATGAGAAACTGTTATTTTTATTTTCCTCTAATTTAAATCAACAAAAAAAAAAAAAAAAAACAATACAAATGACATAATTCTCTTGACATGAAACAAATTTTATGTAAATATGACACTTGACATTAGAATAAACAGCTGCTCACTGCTCTCATGGTTGTTGACGTCCATTTCGAGCATTTTTATTTCGTTTTTTGTTTTTATTTGTTATTCAACCTCTTGAGATTCGTGGAGTTATTTTTTTTTTTTAATTTTAATTTAATCCTCATCCTCCCACTCAAAACAAATGCTCGAGAGTTCACTATCCCGTTTTATGAGCTTAAATGATGATAGTTGATCCATCACCCCCCCCCTCCTTCTATTTGTGTTGTCGTCAAGTTGAAGTAAAATATTAGTTGAGTCGACAATGAGGAACTCATAAATCAAAATGGCTTCTGTAGACGCGTATAAAGCCTTTTTAACGACCCGACGTTGTTTGATTTTTTCCCTTTGAACGCGAAACAAATTGCTCCACGTGGCGAAATGTGCCGGAATTCAAATTTTAAACATTATGAAACAAATATAAGTTGAAATAATTTAAAAATCAGGTCATTAAAATAAAAATAAATAAATAAAAAATAAAAAAGTATTGTAATTTGTATTATCCTTGACTCGGTGGTATTTTGAGCAGAACTGGAGATTGCAATAAGGTGCATCTTCAGCTTTAGATGTATTTTTAGATATGGGGAAATGTATATAAGGAAAGTTGAAAAGGGGAAAAAAAAAAAAAAAAAAAAAAATAGTTGGCAAACACGTTTCCTTGGTAAGATGGCATTCGTGTCGAGTTTATCCGTTTTGGCGTTGGGAGAGTCGTCTCTGTGTCTGGTTTGATCCGTTGCTGAGGTCAGTGTCAGGCAATCGGGTTTCTTCCTTAATACAGAAAATTATTCAGGGTGGAATACACAAGTTGCGCTATCGGGGTGCAGTCAGGGTGAATGAGATGCGTTAACCCAGTTTTCGTTGCTTTATTTTATTTATTTGTCGCGAGTCTTTGATTCACTTGCACGCGCTCACCACATCCAGGTAGGAAAAGAAAAATTTTTATTTTTTTTTTTTAAAAAAAAAACTTTTTTTCGTTTATTTATTATTATTTTTTTTTAATGGTTATAAATAGACAAAGTTGATTATCTAAGGAGTTTTGCGGGTTATGTTGACAGATAAACGTAAACTTTTGATTTGGAGCATTATTTTTAACTTTATATTTAATTCCGAGCCCCGGATCGATTTTGAAGACTGGTTATACGACTTAAAAACACTTAGGAAATGAATAAAACCACAAAGCAGAGCGACTTTGCTGGTGAAACACTTATAATTCTGTGCTCTAGACCGGAGAAAGGTGCGTTTTAATACTTGGGTTTTTTTTTTTTTTTGCTATTTTGCAACAAATTTGTAATTATACAATTTTTTTTTTTTAAATATATTTTCTCATTCATTATTTTAATCGCTGTTTTATCATTTGCGATCGCAATATTGAAAATTTAAAAACCGGAATTTTCTCAAACCAGAATCGTAATTTGTTTTTAATTGATGGAAATTTTGTTCTGTTCGTGAGGAAATTGATTTAGATGAGTTGTGATAAGAGTTGAGATTTAATTTAATTTTATATTATTTTAAATTTTTTTTTTTTTTTTTTTTTAAAAAAATGTAAGTTGTTTGAAGAGTGTCGTCGTTTGTTTCTCGAGTCTTTGATGGATGAGGTCAGGGGAAGTAGGCTGAGGTAATTTAATTAGGCCTCAAGGTCCCACTATTTGAATTTCTTATCAATCTAAAATGAGCGTCTAATTTATAGAAAAAAAGACAGAATTTCTTGAATCGTTTTAAGTGATTTCTCTAAGGCCATTTTTGCCCTTGATGATAATGAATTATGCTAATTTTGACACGTTAAGTTTATTTACATTTTCCGTAACAATTATTTTTTTTTTTTTTTTTGAGTGATTGGCCTCAATTGTGTTGGATAAATTATCCCGGGGTTGTTGAATACAATTTATGCTCGAGGAAAGCTGTTTAAAGATGATATTTTATCAATAAAATTCTTTTAAGACTCGAAAGAGTAGTTTTCCAATGTAAAATTCAAATTATTATTGTTTAATTAATGATTATTTATTTAATTTCAATTTTAGGCCTATTTCTCAGCGCAGCCACAGCATACAGAAGTTGAAAGCATTTTTTGGAGAAAAGGTAAAATAGAAAAAATTGATTCGTTTTAAAAATTTGATTTTTTTATTTGATTTATTCTTACAGACTCCTCAGATCGTTGAAGCTACGGAGCATATGGTGAAGGAACTTCCGAGTCCTGTTTACGACGTTATAAAAGAAGGTTGGCTGCACTGCAAAACAGCTTTATTGGACGGCAAGGTAAATGTCGAAAAAATGTCAAATTAATTTCTAGAAATTTTTTAAATTTTTGATTATTTTTAGCGCGCCACCGATAGATCGTGGAAGCAACTATGGGCTTGTCTACGAGGCAGCACAGTTTATCTCTTTAAAGATAAGAAGGATTCCTACCAGGTATTTTTTAAATTAAAAATGTATCTTTTTTGTTCTATTATTTATATTTTATTGAATTAATTTTAGCTCCCTCTGTGCTTGGAAGAGCAACCTGTGGTTATAAAGCCCTCATCAGTTGATATAGCGTATGATTATACTAAGAAGAAGAACGTGTTTCGTCTCATTACTGCAACTGGGTCAGAATATTTGCTGCAAGCTGAAGATAATGACGATATGTTGCATTGGATTAAATTAATTCAGGAGCATTACCAAGTAGGATTTTAGTTGGGATTAATAATTTTTAGTGGGTTAATTGTACAAATTTCACAGGCGAATAATTTAGAAGTGAGTGTTCCTCGAAGAGGAGATCACATGAGTCGTTTATCGCCGCAACCCGTGCAGAAGGGGATTAAGAAGTTGACGTCATTTCGAAATAGATCTCCAACCGGGCATTCGCCTTTAATTAAAATAAAGAGAACAGCTCAAGGAGGTAGTTTGATTAATAATTTTAATTAGAAATTAAAGTTTTATGTGGTTGTGTGTGTGCGTGTTGGTGCAGATGAAATGCCGCCAAAGGCGAAAACATGGCGCGGTAAAATGGCAAAGACGATTAAGAAAATACACAGCACGTCAACGACAACTCCCGCAGAAGGTGTGACTGTCAACGTGCCTTTGGAGGAATGTCCGCCATCTTCAGTTAACGAAGTGAGTTTTTAATTTTAAAATTATTAGATTAATAAATTGTTTATTTTTATTTTTATTTTTTTTTATTTTTATTTTTTATTTTTATTTTTATTTTTTATTTTTATTTTTATTTTTATTTTTTAATTTTTAATTTTTAATTTTTTATTTTTTATTTTTATTATTATTTTTATTTTTATTATTATATTTTATTTTTTAAAATAGTTTGTGCCACTTATAGTTGAGTTGTGTACAAGTATAGTTGAAGCTCGAGGTTCGGAGATGGTGGGAATTTACAGAGTACCTGGGAATACAGCGGCTGTGACGACGCTTCTCGAGGCGATTAACAAGGGATTTGACACACTTAACTTGCAAGATCCGCGATGGAACGATGTCAATGTTATTTCGAGTGTTTTGAAAGGATTTTTTAGGAAGTTACCTGATCCGTTGGTCACATCGGAATTGTATCCCTTGTTTATCGAAGCGAATAAACTTGAAAATACAACTAAAAAATTGTTATCATTGAAGAAATTGGTAAAATTTTAAGAAAATTGAAACAGTTTTTTGGTGAAATAATATACATATATTGTTGTTTAGTTACATGAATTACCTGACCATCATTACGAAACTTTAAAATATCTTATCAGGCATTTGCAGAAAATTGTCCTACACAGTAATATTAACAAGGTAATTAATAGTTGTGACAATTTTTTTGTGCTTAATTTAATTAAAATTGATATTTTTCAGATGGAAGCTCGCAATTTAGCGATTGTTTTCGGTCCAACGATTGTCCGAGCAGCTGACGATAATATGGTGACGATGGTGAACGACATGTCTCATCAGTGCTGCATAGTTGAGCTTTTAATCAATAAAGTAAACATTAATATGGTTTAGAGGTTTTGATAAATGTTAATAATATTTTTAATATTAAATTTAAATTAAAGGCCGATTGGTTCTTCAATGACGACGACACGGACGACATCATAAACCAAAATATTCCTGAAAGCATTTTTACGATCGATCAACAGAATAGTCAGACAATAAGCAATCAAAACCTGTTATTGAACAACATCACTAAAATGGAAGGTAATTGACATCTAATTTTTATCAAATTAATGGTGTGTTTTAATAAAAGAAAAATAACTTCAGATGTGTTGAAACCTCGCGAGATTTGTGTACGCGATATAGTTACTTCAATTATAAACGCAGCAAATCGTAAAGTACGGCAGAGGGTAAAGAAACAAAGCGTGAGCAGCGTGTCGACATTCGGAGAGGATGCAGGATTCGAAGAACGAGATATCGACCGAGAAGTCGAATTAAGACGACAACGAGTACAAAAACACCAAAATTCAATTGATTCAGCAGCAGGACGGCCGGGAAGCGCAGAAACGAAATCGCAGTGCAATCGGGAATTGACCACATCGAAACGAACCATTTCCGCCGACTCTCTAAACAGTTTACAAGTAAAAAGTCACGTTTTTAAACTCGTGTTACAACAATCTAAACCATTTCATCATTATAGATGCAGAGTACTTCTTCCTTCACTGATGGTTCCACTCTCGAATCGGGCGAATTATTCTATTATCCGAGCGAAACGGTCACCCCAGAAAAATTGGGCGACGAAGTCGTCTTTAGGACGTACGCTGGACTCAGTGCCAATACTCAGGAAAGAATCCGTCGCTTCGAAATGGAAACACGGGCTTTGCTTCAACGAAATTTGAACCGACAAAACCAGGACAGTGAACGGAGAAAATTGGAAAGAAGGCGAATTGAATTAGAATGGCAGAGAGCGAAACAAGATTTGGACCAGGAAATCTTATTGGACGAGTTGGCAAATCGTGTGAGCGGTGACCCGTCCAAGGCCACGAAACATCATTTAGACGTGAATTCGTTTCTTTCCGATTATTCTTCCGCTTTGAGGGACTCGAGACCGTCCATCAACAGCCAGTCGAGCAGCTCCGACTACTCGAGCAACGCTTCGCCCATTGTACGGCATCGGATGAGCGAACCGTGTAATCAACTGCACGCCTCCACCTTGATCACGTCCGATTACAATTCGAACACGAGCTCGCCTTTGAGCACGACTTCGTCCGATGTTAAAGTGGATAAAAGCGGGACGACGTTTCTCAAATCGCAACTGAAACTCGAGCTAACTTCACCAAAGATCGATGGAAAGGAGAAAATTATCGACGTTGCGCTCAGGCGGGGATGTTCGGTTGAAAATGTGACGGATAAATTGTCGAAGGAGCATCTGACGGAGGAGGAAAGTAAAAGCGAAGGGAAGTTGAAGAAGAGGCGGTTGTCTAGTATTCGATGCGGTTCCTTGGATTCCCTTAGGGAGTATTACGATAAGGATTCGCAAAGTGGAGTGGAGGAAGGTGAGTAATTTGTCAAAAGTTTGAAATTTAATTGTTTTTAATGTTTTCTGTTTCATTTCATTTTTTCAGGTGGAGATTTGTTAAACAGTATTACGAATACTTTGAATCAACGGTTACGGGTTTTGTTTGAGCCGAACGGCAACGAGGCAAAGGAAAATAAAAATTCTGAGATTAAAATCTGCGAGGAGAAAATCGAGCCTTTGACGCCGCAAGCGGAGCGGAAACGGAGATACAGAGACCCGAGTTTACATCGAACGAGGGAGAAATCGAGCGAAAGTCCTAAATTGCAGAAAGCTTCTTTAGTCACTGTTAAACACAATGCGACAATCACCGAAGTTAAAGTCCCGCATGCGCATAGGAATTGTTGCAGCGCGTGTCCATACTTGAAACAAACCACCAAAGATGAGAAAGGAGATGTAAATACTCAGAAAAAAACGTCGAAAACCACAACAGCAGCGCCCTTTTGCTTAAAAAACACAATAACGACATCTAAAGTCACTGGCAAATCGCAGGACAATCCACAGAATAAAAACAAATGCAACCAAAGGCACAACGAGATGGAATGCGACAATCATTGCGATAATCATTGTGAAAAACCACTCGATGTGTCTGTCTCGGCATTACCCAGCGCTCGTTGCAAGAATGGGGTAAATAGGAGTGTCAAAAGACGTCATACTGTGGGTGGTACAAAGGATTTTGAACATTTTAGGTCCGTGTTGAATGGAACCGCGAGGAAATCGGCGCAGAAAAGTGCGTGGGAAAGGTTACGGCCTGAAACCGATGAGAACCAAAGTCGGGAAAGAAATATCAAGTCGTGGCTACAACGTGAGAGATTACGAACTAGTTCCCCGGATCTAAGTGCTCAGAAACTGTTCGGCGAATCAACGCGTCCTGATGAGTTTATTGAGGGGTTGAAGAATCAGCAGAGGAGAATAAGTTTCCCGGACATTCGTTTGGCGAGTTTGCAACTGTCGCAAACTATTGCGTTGGAATCTCAAGTTTAATTTTGTGTTTTTATTAATTTTTTTTTTAAAAAATGAATTTGTTGTCACGAAAAAGTTAAATAATTTTTAGAGATTATGATGGAATTGATGTTTTAGAGTTTTATTATTGGCACTTGTACCTGTAATGAAATGCAGCTTTTTCAAGTTTTAATGTTAATTACGTTTTAAAACTCATTGTATTCAAGTTTTTAAATGTTGCATATCATTACTTAAATGTTTGGTTAATGGACGATTAAATTTAAATTATGTAAATAAAATATAAGGGTTTTTTTTTTTCTTTTTAATTTTTGCTAGTGTTCTATAAAATGTAGTTTTATAATTTTAAAACTTGACATAAATTTTATTATCGAGTTGTACAAATTTGCGTGTCAAAATGTTATGAATTTTTGTGTAAAAAGTTGCTTTAAGAGCTTTGAAACATTTTACAAAAATAAAAAACCCAAAATAAACAAAAGAAACGCCATTTTACCAAATTTATTTAATTTTACACGTTTATTTATTAATCCATACGAGTTTTGAGTGTCTTAACTGTAACCTTATCCGCCTCGCTATACAAAAAGAAGAAAAAGGGGTAAGTAAATTTAATTATGGGAAATATAATAATAGTTTACATTATGTAAACGATCCCGCCCCATCCAGAAATAGCATCTCGGTCGCAAGCGTTCACTAGAGCTTGTGAAACGGTCTCAAACAATTGATCCGGTTCCTAAAAGTTAGTATAAATGATTTAGAAAACAAAACAAATATCTATCGAGTGTTTTTTTTTAAACCATGTCTGGCATCCACAATGACTCGCACATTCCGTATAACTGCTCGGAACAAGTTCCAGCAAGCACGAAATCATTGGGTTCGTTTAGACTGCCAATTAAATCGCTGGAGCAAATGTAGGGTTCCTTCGTTATTGGATCTAAACCAGCGATCACTGGCTCGACAAAATACGGCCCAAATCTGTTTAAAACGCAAAAATATTTATCAATATTGCTGTGTAATCTTTGTAAATTATTCTTTACCTCCTCTCATAAAGTAAGTTTGCTATCATAGCGCCAAATGTTTTTGGTTTAATTCGCCTATTTTCTCGCAATTCGTATAAATTCAATCTGAATTTGAGTCTCTGAGCTCTAGAAATAAAAAAAAGAAGTAAACATTTGAACGGTTCGATAGAGAATTTATTTTACACTGTCTGAGTGTCGGTAGCTAGTCCTGGTAATCCCAAATACAAATGAGAGCCCATTTCGAAAACACGATTAAAATCCGTGCTCAACGTTTGTGCTTGGATTCCGAATCGCCGATCAGCTGCAATGGCCACGCAATTTTTGCCTTTCATGGCCAAAACACAACCTCCATTATATGCTAAAATCGACTACAAAGGAAATAATTATAATGTTAGATGTATATTTTTAATGATTCTACAATTTTGTTACCATTTTCTACGATGTCGAGATGACAAATGACCAAAACAAAGTTCTCTATGTCGTTGAGACGTTGATGACGGAAACTGAGGCCTAAATTGAATAATTTACATATTATTGTTATTAAAATGTATACATATCTTTGATAAATTTGATCCAATGAAGCATATTTATGTAAATGAAACAAACCCGTCTTAAAATCAGCGCATACAGTATTTCTCGCTTTTAGGTCCCACTCCACCGGAAGTAATAAAAGTTCAAAACACCTTCGTCACGATTGGTTTTAGACCTGTGCCGCATTTTTCCATCTTTCGCTCGTAATTGCTGTAATTTCGCATTCATTATCGGTTGACAATTGCACATTTCTGGTAATATTTTTTATTTTGAATAATTTTATTTAAATAAAAAAATAATTTTTCCAACGTTAATATACTTAATCTTTTTGTAAATTCCAGAAAAATGTTAATAAAAATACACGAGAAGATGAAATTGAAAATGGCAGAAGGAAGTGAGTATTTCAGCATTGGAAGTATTGTAACATGTAAATCGTGTTTCGATAAGCAATTCGAAGGAGAAGTGTTAGCTTTTGATCCGCAGACGCGAATGCTTATTTTGAATATCCTTTCGTAATAAATAAATAAAACGAGTGCTGTGATCATCTTTCCCGCATTTAAAAAAAAATCTGTTTCACCTCGTTATAATTGCCACCTTTTTCAATGGAAACAGGAGGAGCCACTTAATTGCTTTATTAATTGCAATTCTGACAATTCTGACAAAGCACAAATTGCTAATTTTACGTTGTAACGTTAATTTACTCCTTAACTCAATCCCACAATGTCAATCATCCAACGGGAAAGGTAATTTAAAGGACCTGCACATGATTAATTTGGGCAATGTAAGTCACGTCGAGGTAAAGAAAGAAGCGTCAAATGGACCTCCACCCGTTTTACAATCTCTAAATATCCAGAAAGTAAGTTTTAAGCGGGAAATAACAAAATTTTACATACATTGATATTTATGTTCATTTTGATTTTTTAAATATTTTTTTCAGTTGTCAAATCGAGTGAAACAACAAACTGACGAAAAAATGAGGCTAATAAGTGCTATGTCAGCTGATGTGAGCCCAGAGGGACAACAACTTTTTTTAACTATTACGAAAACGTGAATAAATATTTTTTTTAAAAAAAAGTATTTTAATATAATTATTAATTTATTTTATTTTATTTTATTTACAGTATAGAGGAAGTAGCTTGGAATGGCCCTAACATCGTGGTCATGAATCAAGTGACCATCTCTCCTCCATATAAACCGGAAAATTGTAAAGGAGCAAAAGATTCGGCTGTCGCTCATGTTAAAAAAATTGTAAGTTGCAATTAAAAACAGAAAATAAAATGAAAAAAAAAAAATTAAATTTAATGAAATTAGGTTGAAAAATACAATAAAGACCAGCAAGTTTTGGCCGTAGAAGAGAACCAACCTGCAGCTACTAATTCAGTTCCACAACAGCCATCACCGCAAGCTTGAACAAGACTTTTTTAGTCCCGAATTTTTTTTTTGACAGTAGTGGATAAACGATGGGGTGATTGCATTCCGTTGCAATTTTTTCTTGTTTTAAATTTTATGTCAGATATAAAAGGGGGAAAAAAAATTAATTAAAGAAAAGTAAAAAAATAAAATTTGGATATATATGATAAAAAATATATTGATTGGAAAGCATATATCTATTATGATTATATTATAGTATATACAGGCTCAATAGTATTACATTTTTGGTTTTGTAGTACTAAGAATAAAAATTAACTTCTGTTGAAGTTTATGCTGCTTAATATAAAAGAAAACGAATGAGTTTTTTTGTGGGGCCACCAATGGTTGGTTTTGTTGCGAGTGAAAATATATTTGAGATGAATTTAAGCAGATTTAAGCAATTTCTAGATACAATAACTTTTCATACCTTTTAAACTAATAGAAGTTGTTTTGTTTAAAAAAAAAATAAATAAATATATTTATTATTATTTCTTTATCCTGCGAAGCTAGGATGCGTTTTAAACTGAATTTCGATTTGTGAAATCATTGTTGATACGCTTAAAATTTAAATCCTTAAAACATTAAAAAATAATCATGAACTTTTAAAACTTAAATTTTCTACTTACACGAAAGATTGGATAAAGAAATCAAAACTTACGATATTGAATTAACATGTGCCGAGGGTTTTGTTTGTGTAAACAAATAAAGAAAGCATTGAAATTAGGAATGGCTGCGTATTATTATTTCTCAAAGATTTATACATTAAAATAAATTACAAGTTTGAAGCAGTATAAAAATATAATACGACAAATGTTTAATGAGAATCCATGAATTGAATATCGCTTAACAGTAAAATATTTTTCGGTAATGGGCGTGGCTGCGGTGATAAAACTGTAATGTATTGGCGCTCCATGTCGATGGCGGTGCTGCAAATAAGCAAATTAATGTAAATTTTGACAAAATTTAAAAATTAAAATACATACACGCAAACAAATCCAGCCACATTCGACTGAAAGGGGTCGTCATCGGCACTTGTGGCGCAACTTAGGCCGAGTATGTGATGAAGCAAATGTGGGCCGAGAGTAATGGGTACAATTTTCGTTTCATTGTCTTCCGCTTTCATTCCCAGTGGCATACACGAATCGGGTAGAGACGGCGCTGCAAATTGGTGGCATTATTTGATTGAACTACTGTAAGTTACGGTAATCTTACCTCCAATTTTAAAAACTTTAATATCAGAAAATCGTACATCGAAGGAATGAGGATACAACGGCGTTTTAAGCCCGTAAAAATATTCCCTAACTCTGTGATCTCTGGCATCTGCTCGAACTTGTTGAGATCTTTCAACGACCTATCAAAAAAATTAATGATTTTTTGAAGGCAATTTAGGTAATTCAACTTACGCCGCCTGATTTTGGTAAGAAAACAACTCGCACAAATGCTGGAAGATCTCTGCTTAATTCGTTATAAAGTCGTTCTTGATCCAATACGATGACAACATCAACTAGAAAATAATTTGTTTTTAAATTATTAATTCTGTTGAGATTATTTTCGGTTATTTTATACCTTCAAATGCTTGTGCAGTGTGGGTAATAGCTCGATAGCCAGATCCTTTGACCCATCCGCAAGTATTTATGATTATTCCAGTAGAATTTGCTTTTTTGTTATTTTCGAGTCTCATTGAAATGACTTCGGCTAGTCGTGAAATAAGTATCTTATACAATGTGAGATTTTTTCCAATATCTTTATGGCCGTAATGATAAACTAAAGGCGCTTGTTGAGAAAATCCTTCCTCGATGTCAGCTGGCCGTTCGATTAAGAGAGACCCAACTGATCCAGGAATTGAAATTTGACCCTGTCCGACATCTAACTCTACGAAAACGGGCCGTCGTCCCACACGTACTGCATAATTTAAAAGCATCCGACACAGAGTACTTTTACCAACATCTGTGGGTCCCACTATCATACACTATAAAATAAAATAAAAATAATTAATAGGATATCTAATCAATTAAAAATTTTTTTTTTTATATTACCACTGGTCCTCTAGTGCCTTCGTTTTCGGCTTTCTGCCGAATTTGTTCCAAAGCTGCGTGTGTGTTTACATACATCACCATCGGAGTTTCTTTGGCAATGTATGCCACTTCGGTTTTGCCAGTTACGTAATTAAATTAAGGTCTATTTTATATTATTATTATGAAATATTAAATTAAAGTATTTCACATTGTAACTAAAGGATATCTCAAGTGTACAGCCGTGCCATGTAAAAGCCGCAACTTTGGCTCCGGAAGAAAAAAAGTATTTTTTATTTTTGACAATTTCACTGCCGAATATTTCAACCATTCCATTTTTCAGCTAAAAATAAGAATAATATGAGTATTGACGAGATTATTCGGAAATTGTTGTTTATACTTCGAATTGAACTCGTTGTTCTCCTTCCACTTCAAATCGAAGTTCAGAGTTGGCTTCGAGACGATATTCGATTCCTTTAAAAACCTAAAATAAAAAAAAATTAATTACTATAAAACTGTGAAATCTATAAAGTCCATACATCATCTTTAGCGTAGGAATCCTTTTCTTCGGTCATCTTTATTGCTCTATGGTGGTCCGATGGATTTCGGAGTAGGTCTGGATCTAGATTCGGATCTAGGTTGTAACATTCGATAACCCCCTGTGGTTATGATCATGGTTATGATTTCCTAACCACAACATTTATCGCTCGGTTCTGTTAATTTTTTATAATATCACATTATTGTATGATTAATTTTCTCAACAAAAAAATTATTTTCGATTATTAGATAAGAAATATTAATCCATTCCATATTTCCATGTTTGTTTTTTATTTTAGCCATTGGAATAAGTTCTGGATCCTCAGTTCCTCACTATAACTTCCTGTTGCGCCAAGCCAGCAACCAATCACATCCAGTGTTGTCTTCTGGGCTGATAGAAGATTGTATTGTAGCAACGGTGGAGTGGACAGCAAGTCGGACTGCTTAACGGACTATTTATTTACATTTTACTTTATCTATTCGAAGAACCCAACATTTCAGGTAAGATTACATGACATATCTCGTTATCTATTTAGCAAAAAATGGAAAACCCCGTTGATACGAACACAGGAACTGTACATATACCAACGTTTATTTACTTCCTGAATGGCTACGGAAAGGTACAAAAAAAGAAAAAAGACCGATAGAATAAAAAAAAAATATCTTAAGAACTAAGCGAGTGACACAGATTCGCAGTAATAACATCTTAAAACTCCCAAGACTGAAGTTACTTTCTTTAAAAATTGACATCATTTCAGTTACTCCCACAGGAAAATGTTGAAAAGAACAAAGACATATTTTGGAAAAGAAAAATTCAAAAAAACAAATTCAAAAAATTTTTTCAATCATACACTCCTTTTCTTCTAGACACAACAACAAAAATACGAGAGGAAAAAAACAATGTTATTATATCAAACAAGAGGGTATAACGACCTCGTTATGGTTGAATTGGTCATACTTTAGATCCTGCTGTGTGTTTTTGTCTGACTCACCTTTATAAATCAAAAAAAAAAATATATAAAAAAATTATAATTTATTTATTTTTTTTGAATTTGGGTTTTTGTGACGAAGGGAAAATTTGGTTACGAGATTGAAGATCTTACATGTTGGGACAAATACTGAAATAGGGGTGTTGACCTTGTACTTACACACCTTAAGTATCCTTTTTGGGTCTGATTATGACGTGTCCCATATCAGTAGGTGTGAAACGTGATTTTTATAACTCGGTCTAATGAAACCAACTTTAACTTTAACCAGACCACTTTTGCTGCATTTTGAAGGTTATTAAGTAATAAGTTAAAGCATGACTGGGGTACAAAATATCCAATTGTCAATTGAGGTACAAAGATGGAATTCTTTCACATTTTGGGCGATTTTTGTGTGTTGTAAACTGAAAAATTGAAAAATTCCACCAAGCAAAATGATAATATTCATGATAAGGAATTAAGGATCATGTGTTTTGTTCGCAAATTTCCTGCGTGGTGACTAGCTACTAAAATGATAAACAGATCATAAACCATGAGGAATGAGTCTGTTTTTTTTGTTGTTTTTTTTTTTTCAGAATAATAAAAATTAATGATGTATTAGTCATTTTATGACTTTAAAAATTGGAAATTACTTCCGATTTTTGTCTATAGATTGGTTTAAAAAATGGATGACTTTTGGGTTTCATTTGTTTTGATGTTTTATTGGGGGGAAATTGCGATGACGTCATGATTTTAACTGATAACTGATTTAATTACACGCTGAATTACATCACACGGGTCAGACACAAAGATTTCCGCCGTAAAAAAAATGTTTCTTGGTCACCAAATATTGGTCTGGTAAAAATCGAACCAGGTCATGACCGGTAGTGTTCTAGAAGTTGCACCATAAAATAAAAATATATATAAAAAAAAAAAAAAAAAAAATCAAAACAACTAAATTATGACGTCGAAATATTCAATTTTGGCGACTTGTTATGCAATAAAGTGTCATTAATTTGTCAGAATAAGTAGTACAACGTATTAAATCTGAAAAGAAAAATCAGGATTTTCTCATGGTAATTGATGTTAATTAATAGGAAAATTCTGAGGAGGGAAATTGCCCGCCTTACGTCATGGAGTTGTTGTGAAGCGCGGAATTGTGGGATCGTAATGACGGACGTGTAACGAAGTGCATTCACGAGAGGGTTAAATATTTTTCTTTTGATTAGCGACTGGTTTTTATTGAAAGCAGATGAAGTAATTGTGTTAATTTTCATTTCTATGGATTTTCTAAATTTTAGGGTACGCTTTTAGTTGATGAATTTTTTTAGAAATAGGGAATGTTGTGTGTTGAGTGAGTAACGGTAACGTTTTCGATTTAGAATATGACTGCATATTATCGTTTAGATTAAATAGTTTGCATTAGATAAACATTTTCGTTTTAATATTACGAGCGGGAAGCGAATTTATCAGGCAGCAAAAATATTGATGGTTTAGTTTATTCTTTTTTGTGTTGTGAAATCAACGAATTTGAGGTGGAGAAAATGATAAATTATTCACTTTTTATCGATTTTTGAGTTGATATTGCGAAATTAATTAATTTTGGTCGATTTTAAGCTGTTTTTATTGATATTTATTGATTTTTTTTCTCTTTATTTTGTATCATTTTAGGTTGATTGAATTAGCAATTGATTGGACTCTGGTTTTAATATGGGAGATTACTACCAAATTTTGGAAGTTCCTCGGAATGCGTCTGTAGCTGAAATCAAAAAAGCGTAAGTACAATTTGGATGACCTTGAAGAATTAGAAAATAAATTGGTGCGACAAGATTATTCATCACTTGTTGATGAGTAGAGAATAAACAAAATGTTGAATGGCCGAATGCCAAAAGTCCTTTAACATTTTGGCAAATTTTTACTTGAATAAAAGAGTTTTATTTTTATTTTTATTTTTATTTTTATTTTTATTTTTATTTTTATTTTTATTTCTTTTTCTTTTTACAAACAGATACAGGAAATTAGCACTAAAATGGCATCCAGATAAAAATCCAGACAAAAAAGATGACGCGGAAAAGCAGTTCAAAGAAATATCGGAGGCTTACGAAGTACTTTCAGATGGTAATTTTGGATAAAATGTTTTGAATTAATTTTGAATTTATTTGTTTTTGATTTATTTATTTATTTATTTATTTATTTATTTATTTATTTATTTATTTTTTTTTTTTTTTTAACAGAAAAGAAACGAAAGGTGTACGATCAATACGGCAAAGAAGGGTTGTTCGGACATAGTCAACGTCGTCGGCAGTCCGACGAGGGATATGAATATGCTGGCGATTTTCCTTTTTTCACATTTGCGTTTCGAGATCCGGAAGAAGTGTTTAGGGAATTTTTTGGAGGCGATCATTTCCCCGATTTCTTTGGAGGTCAATTAATGATTTTTAAAATAATTTTTTAATTCTTACTTAATTTTGTTTTATTTATTTTAGGGCTGTCTAACAGGCAAGATAGGCTTCAACCTTCTATTTTCAGTGGTTCGCCATTTGGCAGAGGCAGTTTTGGTAACTTTTTCGGCTTTCAAGATTTTTTTCCTCCAACAGATTCTGGGTGAGGCATTTTAAACATAAAGATTTGAGTTTTTAAAATTTGTTACAAATCTTTTGTACTGAATTCTAACTTTTGCAGTTTTGCAACCTTCTCAAGCAGTACGAGTTTTGGAGGTTTTGGAGGACCATCTGGTGCCAATGTAAGGAAAACATCGACATCAACAAGATTCATCAACGGAAGGAAAGTCGTTACAAAAAAGTAAGTTTTACGTTGATTTTTGTGATTCTGTATTAATTTTTTCTTTTCTTCTTATTTTAGGATCAGTGAAAACGGTGCCGAAACAGTTACAGTAATTGAAGATGGTATCTTGAAGTCGAAGACAGTAAATGGTGTAGCTCAAGCAATTAGTTACTAAAAAATTTTAAAATAAACGAAACATTGTTGTATTATTTATCTGCTGGAAATAGGAAATGTGTAAAAAAAATATCAAGATGCCTGTTTGTTAAAAAGAAAAAAAAAGAAATGAAATTGTCATCTACCATTAGTAAAAGGTGTGATATTTTTTTAATTTTTTAAATTATCATTTTTGGACAATTTTAAAAACAATGGGTGTTTGTAACGTGAATGTGAAAGATGGAACTTGAGCAACTGTAAATCTATTACATACTAAATTTTGCCTCGAGAAAGTAGCCACGTTAACTCTGATAACACAAGTGCACGTGATAATAAATCAGTTAAATGTTTTTCTTGGGAGTTCTGCTGTTTCAGTTGTATTTAATTTGACTTTTGGTTTATTTGTTCCTGTTTGTTTATTTCTTTTTATGTTATTAAAGACAAATTGAAGTAATTTTTGTACTACTTATTGCAACTTCATATTTTGTAAACTAATCTAGTCACATCATCGATACGTATTCAATATTTCTGGAAGGCCGATACGTTGAAATAGTCTGGAACTCTTAATTAACACAGCTATACTGATTTTTTTTTAAAACTAACGGTAGATCTAATTGTGTCATGCAGAATTACATTTTAGTATAAAACGAGGTGTTTTAGTTTTTATTTGAAAGCTAAAGAAGTCGCTTTGAAGTAGAAATGTTTTATTTGGCACTTAACATTTCATTGTGGATGAATTTTCGTGTGCAAATATTGTGAATATACGAGTGCCCACCAGCATTGTAAAATATCGTAACTGCATTTTTTGGCGTTTTAATAAAAAAAAAAGACAAAAATATCAATTTTATTTGATTTTACAATTTTAAATTCGTGTATTAAATGTGTAACCATAGTAACACTTAAGCGCCGTCCTCCATCTAGCACTTAACTATTTCGGGGAAAATGTAAAACCCGATTCATTGTCCCTGAAACGAAACCACAACTAGATTAAGCCCCGTTTTGTTTCGTCGATTCGCGCTACCACGAGATCGTAACGTAAAACTGCAATCGCCAAAGAACACGGTTCTGTGTCGTGTTCTCGATACAATAGATAGGAAATTAAACTCTACACCGAATTCCATTATAGATTTCTAAACAGATTCTATGGATCCGTTCAGCAATTATCGACGACATGTGGCGAATTGGAGCGGTTCAGGACCATCAGAACCCCGACAAAGTCTCCTCCCAAACCCAACAACTCCTCCTGCTGCTGCTTATGGACGGCGTCAACATCAACCGGAGCCGTGGGCAATCAAACCAGATAACTACGGTTTCCAACGTCAGTTCAATCCGCAACCTAGTAGCGGACAAGGAACAATGCAGAGATTCCAGTCGAATTTCTCATCAAATTTCAAACGCGAATATCAGTCATTTGATGAACCCGCGCCGCAACAATCGTTCAATCGGTTCCAGTCGCAGTCGCAGCCGCAGCCGTTGCTCGCTAATCCTAGATTTGAACCTTTCCAAAGATGGGAAAATCAAGACCGCAGAAGTGGAGGCGGTGCTGGTGGTAATGATTTTACATTGCACGAATAGTTTTGATATTAATTTGAAAAATAATTTTTATTATAAAATAGGAGATAACTGGAAGAGTAAGAATAAGCCGAACCAGCAGAAGTTTGGGAAAAGTAAACCGAAGCAAAACAATTGGGGAAAGAAACGTCGGAATCCGTCGAAAGAGGAAGAAAAAAGCAAGAAATTACACACGGATGAGAATGAATGTTGGAATAGTGACGGAGTAAATTAAATTTAAGCAACTGTGCTATTTGGAATTGTTTTTGATTGTTTTTTTCTGTTTTATTAGGGCGTTTTTGTAATTGATGATGAACTCGAACAAACTATTACAAAGAAATCGGAGAGTGGCGACGCCGATGAAGCCAGTGCTGTTAAAAATGAGTTCGATCAAGGTGTGTAAAAATAGCTCGTTTTATATTAGCTATAAACAAACAAACAAATTATATTGTTGGGATTCGGATTGCTCGTTTTATTAGGCTTATTAATGAAAATTTAATTTTTTTTTTTTTAAATTTCAAGATGTCCAGTTGTCAGATAAAGATGACGGTCAAACAGGTAGTAAGAAACAAGATGACGATTCTGATGCCATCAGTATGTTTTTTTTGTTTTTGAGGGATAATTTTTTGAGGTGAAAATTTGTGGTTAATAATTATTTTTTTTGTTTGGTTAGGTACGCCGAGTACTAAATCTCAAAACACTCATTCACCAAGTATTCCAATGGATCGACGTGGCGACAAATACTACTGTGCAGTAAGCAGCGAGTAAATAATAATAAGAAATTCAGCGTAAATTGATCGTGGATGTTATATTTTCAGCTGTGTGATGCAAAATGTGGAAATGAAAATAATTATCGTTTTCATTGCGATGGAAACCGACATCTAAGGGTATTTAGTTTTAAAGTTAGTTAATTATATTTTTATGTTAATTTTTATTTTTTAAATTTTAAAAATAGAATTTGAATGCATCGAAAGGGATACCGATGTCGCCGAGGAAACCATCAGAGAAAGGAGGGCAGGGATTAATTGAGGACAAGCCACCATTAAGTTAGTTTTAATTTAACGATATTTTGTATTTATTATTAATGTTTTATTTGTTTTTTTTTTTGTTTTTTTTGTGTTTTTTTTAGTAGATACGGTTCCTGATAACACTCCAGAGCAATTTACTGAAAACGTGTCAGACACAGGCATTCCTAAACCACAAATCAGTTTAATGCAAAACAAGCTGAACAGTTATCAAGCGCCACTTATAGGTAAAACACAACTGTTATGATAATGTTAAACATTTTAATAATTGTTTTTATTTCAGGTTTGAATTACATAATTGAACTGCAATCAGAAAACCAATTTTGCGAACCGAAATATGAATGCAGTTTGTGCGAAACTAAGTGTGATTCCACAAGTTTGCTAGCCCACGTGACCGGTTCAGAGCACAGAATGACTTACATGGTGAGAAAATCTAAACCAAAACCTTCAAAACATCTAATTAACAATTATTTTCCCAAAGGGTAAACACTACAAAAGTGAATACGACCGATTGTCAAATGCTCGCGGATCGAAAGATGAGTTTGCGGTCGAATTGATCCGCGCTGTGGAAAAAATACAAAGGACAGATGGACGTGGACAAATGCAAGTTCAGTCAGGATTTGGGAAATCGCCAGGTAAATAATCCCACACAAGCTTTTTTAAAATTATAAAATGTTATAATTTTGGTAGCATCATCAGTATCGTCGGATAAGTCGAAAAGATGGGTTTTTAAGGAGCCGACATCTCTCACTCCGAATCAATACTATCTGGACTTGCAACGTGCGAAATGGAAAGACAATGCGGCTGGTAATAAAGAAGAACATTTCACAACCGATTCTTTCGATGGGTTTGATAAGGACGACAGGTAATCATTTAAATCAATTGGTTTGAAATCTTAAACTCGAATGTTTTGTTATTTTTAGCAAGAAAAACAAAAATTCTCAAACTCAACAAGCCGTTGTGGAACCTACACCCGATCCAGTAGATGATAACCCTTTCAGTAAGATTCTGGAAGATGATCCTGACAGCTTGAGCTTGTCTAAAGGAAGCTTGGGAGCACTGTTAAGAGTTTTGGTGATTAATAAAATGTTAATACAAAAATTTTCCAAGTGTTTATTAATGTTTAAATTGGAATTTTAGAGTAAATGTGAAGTTAAGAACGAAGAGGATGCGCAGATGGCTTTGCAAGTGTCAAATGCACTTACAGCATCTCTCTTCAAGTATAGAGTTCAGAGCATGTCATCAGAAGTAAGAATTTAATTTCGCTTTTGTGATAATTTTAATTTAAAACTTTTTTGATTTGTTATAGTGTGTTCAAGTTTTGAATTCGAATTTATCAGGAACTGCTTTGAAGCTTTTAGTTGGTGAAACCAAAACTGAAGATTTAACAACTGCAAAACCATCTGACCAGTCGTAGAAAGTAGGGATACATTACTTTAAAAAAAAAAAACACACTACACTTCAGATTAAGTTCATTCAAATGTGATTTTTGTTTGGTAATTTCAATTTTTTTTTTTTTTAAAAAAATGACCAAATCAATGTCATCATAAATCAATATTTTTTTTTCCTTTCTTCTTTTAGTTTATTTTGTATTCGTGACCGTTCATAAAAATGTTTACTATTGATGTATCATTTTTTTTCCCGCCCCTGATAAAATAAAGTTGAATAGTTCACACTTGCTAAGGTCTGTTTAACAAAATATACAAACGTAACATGCAAAAAATTATTGTAACAAAAAAACATTTTATGTCAAATAACTGCATTCAGACGTTATAATTTGGAGCCTTTGCCTCAAATTTCCTCGTCACAATGTTAAATGTCAACGCTGAAGCAACAGCAACATGAACTAATATTTGCCACGTATCCCGAATCGTCCACACTAACATATTGCACATACAAATCAAAGAAAAAGACATGCACGTCTTTAAAATTCTTCTTTTTGGATAATCTAAAAGTAAATATATCTTAAATAAAAGAAATTAGTACATTAGAAGAATGGAGTTAATCATTCGAGTTTACCTGATAGCATTGAAAAATTGATTCAAGTAGAAAACTAACACCGTGTAATGGATTGCTGCCGTCACGATCCTAAATCATCGAACGAATATTATTTTTTTAAAAAAAATAAAATTTCAAAATAAAATTCAAACTTACTTCAAATTTTGATTCGCTTAAAGCTACTAAACCTCGGACCACATTAAATAAGACCAAAAAACTACTCAACGTCATGGAAATGATTCCAAACCACGAAATTGGAGTAATTCGAGATGAAAAATTCACTAAAAGAACAAAGTAAGTGAATAAAATGTTTGCGTTATTCTTCTTTTAATACTGACCAACCGTTTCTCCATTTGATCTACCATTGTGTAATTGAATATCGTACGCCGATAACAAATGTGGTGGTCGTAATTTAATTTCAGTACTTAAATCTGGAAGGTTTAGTTTGGTTGTCAAAGTTCGAGGACTGTTGTACCGTTGTCGCATTTTATATACAAAATTATCTGCAAGAGCATAATATAGCGTACAAGAGCATACAGAATGCATTTCTACAGTTTTGGTTACCAAATTCTATAAATGTGTACGGCCTGACTGCATTATTTATTTGGGATGTATTGTAAACCATGATAAACTCCTTCATCAGTTCATTTAAATAACTGAATGCAAGTACAATTGGATAATTTGATTCACACAGCGCCATGAATGTAACTCCTAGGGATGTTATAAAACTGAAAATTAAATTTCATTTAATGTCGTCATTACGTTGTTATGTTTTTGGCTTACTGGATTACGTGAGGATTTAATCTGAGCGTGCACCGATCGGGGTATTTAGCGACCTTTTTGCCCAATAGTTTTAATGCTGTTCGAGATTCTTTTACTTCGCGTACACTTTCTGACTCGGTAGATGCAGACAAAATGAGCCCATCTCTGCTTCTAACGATCATAGCGTACAGGATCATTATTCCGCTTCTTTAAGTGCACCTAAATGGATATAAAATGTGTTACAAATAAATTTAGCATTTGAAAAGGCGGAAAATTACTTCATAAAATTACATGTTTTGACTTTACATCACGGAGCATTAAAGTCCACGCGGACGTTTCGTAATCTATAATTGTTTTGTTATGACGTCATTATTTCTTTAGTTTTTCCTGCGTATTTTGACGTTTTTCGACGTTTTATCAGTGAATTAAAGGTTCAAAACTAAAAGAAATTAGTCGTCTGCTGATCTGTTGCCATGACAATAGCAAAGGTAATTGTAAAACGGAAGTTCAATGGCTACCGCGGCGAATACGGATTCCACTTTACCCGCAATCTCCAAAAATCCATCGTTTGTAGCTGAAGAGACACCTTCAGATTATCATGTCCCAAGTTCGATAAGATTTCCAACTTAAAATATGATATTTGGTTTGATAATTTGTGTTTTTAGTAATCGCATTAATTGATTATGAAATGTCGCGTAAAATTCAATTGGAAAGCAATCCCCGAATCGTTCAATTTGCAAAATTTACTCCAGGATTTACCTACAATCAGAATATAAGAGTGCGAAATACATCCTCTAAAATTCAGAGAATATATATATCCAATCTTATAACTAAATGGTTTGGAATTAAAGTAAATAAAGAGGTAAGTTTATGTTTATTTGGTGCATACTCGAAAAAAATTCAATTGATTAAGACTTTTTGTTAATTTTTCAGCATAATCTTTTACCGGGATTGGACTTGGTAATATTACTCAAGTTTAGACCAGATAAAGAAAGATATTATTACGATCGTCTAAGAATTTCATTTCAGGTACATTTGTGTTGTATTTCTAAACTTTAATTTTTTTAACTTTTTTTTTTTTTAGTCTGGTGAAAGTTTGTTTATTCCTATTCACGCATTTCCTGTATTGCCATTAGTGAATTTCCCCAGTCGAATCGATTTACGTGAATCAGCTGTCGGCGAAATGTGCGTTTTTGACGATTGTTTCAGTTAAAGTTTAAATGAATTTAATTTGTGCAATTTTTTCAGTACAATGTACACTATTACTCTCACTTGTACATCACCCATCGAGCTGAAATTTCATTTGGAATTCCAACCGTTGCTTTCTTGTTGCCAGATAGAACCAATTAAAGGTATTGATTTTATTATTTTATTAGGAAAAATATTTATATTTTTGACATTATTTATTATTTATTATTTAGGTATTTTGTACAGTGGACTTCCTGTCGACGTTGTACTCACGTTTAAACCCGAATTTAATGCGAGTTTTCAGCAAAATTTAAACTTGTTTATTTCCAATATTGAAATGGACGTCTTAACTTGTAAAATTGTGTATAAAAAGATATCCAAACGTGGCAAATCCAAGTGTTTATCCAAGTAAAGACTTTATATTTATTTTTTATTTATTTCTAATAGTAAAATTTTTAGATCAACGGAAATTAAAAAGGTTTCAAAACCATCACGTTTAAAGAAGATGTCGCCCGTGCTTAAATTCACGCAGAAGAAAAAAGGTGATTAAGTTGTTTAACTATCTATCGCAAGTATTAAATTACGTTGTAGATTTTTTCAGAATCAGCAAAACTGCAATGCGAAGATGCAGGAAGTTTCAATCAAAGCAAATATGAATTTATTAAGTTAAAAAAAAAATTAACATAAATTAATGATTTGTTTTCATACTTTAGGTTTGTCTTCACTAAGTTTTGTCGATTTTTATAAAATACATTGCAAAGAAATGAAGGTAAAAGAAATCTAGTATATTGTTTTTTTATTAACATGAATATTTTGTTATTTTATTCAAGGAAAAACAATTTCTCGAAGAACAGAAAAAAATTCTTGACGAAGATAAATTCATTCTAGCTAAACGACACGTTAAATCAGGAAATTTACCAATTTCCATTGAAGACAGACAAACTATTTTAAAACAGCGAGAAATTTGCTGGGAAAAATTTAAACAAGTATTCAATGTGTTAAAAAAATTTTTAATCAGTTGAGATTTGCGCTTTTAGAAAGAGATGTTGGTTGATAAAGACGGTTTAATGAGACGTGAAATTAGCTTCGTAACAAAACGAATACTCGTCGATCGGAAAGCGAAACCAACAACTTATAAATTTAGTTTTAAAATGTCGAACGAATGGCCGAGCAGAATTATTATGTTGAAACGGTTCATAGATGCAGTGAATAAAATCATAACTCGCAATCGTGCGAATAAACGCTTAGCAATTTTACGCAAAATGGTCAAAGAAGGTAATTATTATCAAATTATAATGCACAATTGAAATTAATAATACGTCATTTATCAATTAGATAGAGGAAGTAGAATTACTCCATCCGAATCGATAGAATCAGAAAAGAAATTTTCAATGTGTTCGGATAACATTAAACCACCAAACATCTCTCGGCTGTTTTGGTGCCCGCCAGTTAACTTCAACTTAGTGAGACAATAAAATGTAAATGAATTTATAATTTTTATATTTTAATTGTAAATCTATTTTCAGCTTTGGCCGGGGCTGAAGCCAGGAGCTTCTGAACCACTGAATTTTGGCAATTTATATATACCAAAACCTACACCTGAAATAGTAATCGCACAAATTCATTTCAATGTTTTTATTTTAACACGATTAACTCGAGATTTTTAACCCAGAAACCCTTATTACACGAAATATTGGGTTATAAACGTCAAGATGTGTATCAAGCTGGAGCTAGCTACACTCCAATGGCACCCAAACCACCTCCAGATCCCGACGTATATACAAGTAAACAAATAAATATTAATTTATTATTATTATTTTTTATATTGTAGTGTGCCATGATGAGAGTAATATCGTTTGTGGAAGCTCGCAACAGATTTTCTCAACAGCCCAAAGGCTGCAAACACGTGTTTGAGCCTTTAACTATGGATCCGAGAAAATATTTTGTAATTTAATTTCGTAAATTAATTATTTTAAATTAAAACATTATTTATATTCTTAAGAACCCATATCCAGAAATCCCAGAGATTATTCCATTGCCGGTAACTTGCGAATCGCATCAAGAAGATGATTACTACGCTCTATATCCTCTCAATACGTGGCAACGAAAGAAAACTCCAAAATCCGAACTCACAATTGAAGTATAAATACCAATTAAGTTATTAAATTTGATGTGATTAACGTGGCGAGAATTTTTTTTTACAATAGGAAATGAAAGAAAATATACTGAAATGTCAAGCTATTAGTATACAAGTACAAAGTACGGACGATAGTACCGACACCAAAATGCAATTTCCTCCTCACGCTCGATTCAAATTGGAGCTGCCGAATGTAAAAACGGATAAAAACGAAGAAAGTAAAAAACTACCCGACAAACCGCACGACAAGTAAAATAATTTAATTTTTGTAAATTTATAAATTTGTTTAAATTTTTTCAATGAAAACAGCAATGAACCCAATGCGTATCTCCAAGCACAAACTATAGCTGACGCTACAACAGTGGAGGAAATGCTAACTTGTGATAATCACAGTCATACTTCCTCATCAAACCCACGAAATTAAACAGAAACGCTTACTAAATTATATAATTTATAATTTTTGAAAAAAAATAATGAAATGGACTTCACTGCACTGTTTCCAGGTACCCTGAGGAAGTGTAAGATGTGCGCCACTTTTGCGCGAATATGAATGAATAAAGTGAGTGGTTTTTACGAGTAAAGTTTAATGCTTTTTGACGCCACTCCCTGGCCAGTAACATGCCGCGCGAGTCAAGAGGCATGCGGTGTGCATTTTGTGACTCGTGGCCGCAATCGAAACTGCCCCTCGCTGTGCACTTGCCCTCCTAAATGTTGTAATGTGTCATTGCCACTACACTGTCTCGCTGCACACGATCATAGTCGCCTCTTGCCCACACTGCGTCAAAAATGACTAACACCTGGTCCGCTTTTGCCTTCTTTACTATCATCACGTTTGTCCTCTTCATCACTACTAAATCATTGCGAGCGTTTCCCGAGAGCACTTGCGAGACGTTGCCGTCTTTTATTCACATTATCAAAGGTAAAAACAATTTTTTTTTAAAAAAACTTGGATTTGTAATTAAAGTGTAAATTTTGATATTTTTTTTTTTTTTTTTTTTTTAGAGGAATATGATAGTCGAACGAAACTGGTGCGCACATGCGAAGGAGACGTGGCGGTCAATAAGTGCGAGGGAACTTGCACTTCTCAAATGCAGCCGAGTGTGACAACTTCGACGGGATTTCTAAAAGTACTCTTTAATTCCATCAATTTTGTTGTTTTGTTTTTTTTCAATTTAAATTTATTTAGGAATGTTATTGCTGTCGTGAATCTTATTTACAAGAACGTGAAGTCATTTTGCAACGTTGTTTCAATTTCGACGGCGAAACATTGGCCGGCGACATGTCGTTAATGAAAATTCGTCTCAAGGAACCGGCTGAATGTCAATGTTATAAATGTGGAGAGTAAAAAAACGCAATTTAACGTCGGTTTTAGTATCAAAATGACAAAATCCTTTTTTTTTTTTTTAAAAAAAGAATGTAGACACATAGAATAAAAATAGTTATTATCTAATTACCATATGTTAAGTTCAGTTATTATAAAACTCAAAAAAGAGGTAGTCGAAAGAGGTAAGCAGCCATTTTAATTCTTTTACCCCAGAAATCGTGGTAACCAAGACGACAAAAAGCAGTCCCCACCCAAATGAGGCAAACAACTCTTAGTATGCATTACTCTAGTAATGCTTACTACATTGAAATAAAATTAGGTCTTAGATGCCCCCGAGAGCGCCTGCCCCTTTTAATGGACACCCCGTGTTTTACGATGTCTGTCAATCATTGGCTCGTGTCCATAAGCACTCTAGATCGAGGGGAGGAAAAAAAATCGTACGGTGCAGCACATGTGTTGAAGAAATCGAGTTGATCACTACTTAACTTTTCGGGGATCCGGACTTTGCAGGTAATTCGTTTCGGTGGCAATTCAATCATTTGTTCTCAATAGAAAGGATCTTATTATTGCTCGAGGCTCGCTCTATATTGCTTCTTTATCTACGGGGGTCTTAATCAAGTGTGTCTTTGTATTTCGCAATGTTATTACATCATGAGATGTGATTTTGCGAATTGATGACTAATAATTTTTATTGGGATTTATTTTCTTCATTTTTCTCTAGGTCCCTCGCTATCATGGTCACTTTAGTGTTTATGGTTGCCGCCATGATGTGCATTTTTAGTAGTCGATTAGCGACGGCTGACGAATGTCACATTACGCCCGTTATACATGTTCTGAAATATCCGGGTTGTAATCAGAAACCGATACCGTCTTTCGCCTGTCAAGGAAGATGTACTTCGTATGTTCAGGTAAGAATGATTAATCATTCAGTTCTAGTTATGAATTAAGTAGAATTGAATGTTGTTTAGGTGTCTGGGTCCAAAATGTGGCAAATGGAACGTTCGTGCATGTGTTGTCAAGAAATGGGCGTGAGAGAAGCCAACGTGACTCTACACTGTCCTCATGCCAGACCTGGAGAACCGAAATTTCGTAAAGTGACCACTCGAGCACCCGTCGACTGCATGTGTCGACCTTGTACTTCGGTTGAAAAGCATTTAGTTCAACCGCAAGAATCGGCTCCGTGGCTTTCAGATCCGAATTTTAACGACGCCATATTGAGTGTTTGAAAATTCACTTTTTTGTATTTATTATAAAATTGATGAAAAACGATAAGAATGAAAAACAAAATAGGTCAATATCAAAGTAGGATGTACAAAACGAAAGAAATATAAAATATTTACCAAATAGGTACTATCTTATCATTTCCATCTAGTCTTTCGATTTTATACTTGATTTTTTTTCAACGCTGAAAATATTGAAACAAAAAAATCATTAAATCTTTCAATATTTTGTTTTTATTTTGAAATTTACCTAGCTAAATATTCGCTAACGCTGTTAAATCCATACTGTTTAGCTTCGTGGATCATAATTCCCGTACAGGTACTGCCTTGTCTAGCGCGACAAAAACTGCAATTACAAATCCCGCGACAAGGCGGACAAATCCAATCCTAAAACACAAAAAAACCATTCAAATTATATTTTATATCATTTTAAGCCTTTTAAGCCTTTTAAACATTTAATATTTCTTACTGGGTCGATCAAAGATTCTTTCACACCTTGACCGTATCGATTTCGTAAACAAGGACCACAAAACTGAAAGAAAACTTGCTAGAATTTTGTAAATTATACATTTGTTTCGTATTTACTTGGCCACGAACTCCAATGCAGCGCGATGACCGACAATTCGTCTTTGTATCCAATGTTTTTTGACGACATTGGTGACAGCTCGAACCCTAGAGAAAAATATTATTATTTTACAAATTTGCAAAAGCCAAAACATGGTTTATTTTCTTTCCCTTACAAATTCGGTGTTGTATATTTTTTCGCACGTTGCTACGGCAACATTATCGAGCATGTCATCCGTGATGTCATCCGCGGGAATAATTACATGATTTCCTTTTGGCCGATGCTGCCCAACATCTACTCTCGTTTTATTTTTTTGTTATTTGATGGTTTAGGCTTGATAACTTCATCATTAGGCTGAAAGAAATTGAAAGAACATTCGTTACATGCGCCAGGCATTTTAAATTTTAGGCATCGAATTAATATTATATAATAATTATTATTATATTCTTTTCTCATTACTCTAGCGCCGCTCAGTATTTCATTTTCGATGATGAACCGTAACCCCTCTAAGGTTTGCGCCATAGTACACCAGGTAAGAGTTTAACCGTTATTACACCAGGAAAAAGATTTTTTTAAACCCGCGCTTGTTGCTAAGCAGCAGCCCGTGAGCCCGTATGATGGTATGACTAACCACTCAAGCGCAATGCATTATAGGTACAATGGCGGCGAGTTACTACCATCACTAAAGCGGTTTATTTGAATATTTTGAGAAGAAAACTAAATCAAAAACGGAAAGAACTCGAAATTTTATTTTACAGATTACGATACATTTAAATATTTAACAGTTTAAAATGATAAAAATGGGGAAAAATCGACATCTTCTTCAGACCACTTCGACATTGCCTTTCTTTTCAACACTAAAACAAAAATATATTAATATTAAATTACTAAATCACGTTTTCTTTCTAAAAAAACAAAAAACTACCTCTCCAAATAATGTCGAACACTTTTATATCCGAAATGTTTAGCTTCATGAATCAAAATACCCGTACTGTTATAGCCGTCTTTCTGGCGACAAAAACTGCAGTTGCAAATTCCTCGGCAAGGAGGACAAGACCAGAGCTAAAAATTTAAAAAAAAAATAATTATATTGTTCAATCAATCAATTCTCTGTTTTCTTACTGGATTAAGCAATGCATCCTCGACAGATTCACCGTACCGATTAGTCAGACAAGGCCCACAAAACTATTAATATTTACAAATTAATTAATCTGTTTTTGATTTGAATTAAATATTCATTTAATTACCTGTCCACGAATCCCGAAACATTCTTTCGATCGACAAACGGTTTTTGTGTCGACAGTTTTCTGTCGGCATTGATGGCAACAACTTCCCTAAAAGTGAAAACAAGCAATTGACTCAAATGTTTAATTACGTTTTTGTTGAAATTACCGTTGATGAATTGTAAGTTTTATGTGAACTGTTTTTAGCTATTTTCTTCAGCATTGAGTCCGTGACATCTTCAACTGGAATTATCTCACGATCGTATTGATGTGAAAAAGTTAAACGTTTGCGCTTTGTAGTTTTCTCATGTTCATCATCTTCGCTAATCTATAAAGCACATTAAAAATAAGATTAATTTGCATTCGCCAACAATGATTCGTTCATCATACTTCTTCAGAACTTCCCGTGTTTGTTTTTTTCCCAAATTTGGAATTAATTTTAGTCTGAAAAAGTTTAAAAAAATATGTTTAAGTGTCTAATCACGACATTTTTTAAAAAATTCATTACCTTTGGTGTGTAAGGACTCGATTGAATGGAAGAAGCTGCTGAACCAGATCGGGATCGAGTTCTAGGCGGCGAATAATCTCTTAAGTTGCCCAAATAAAAGTCTCGTTTTTTGTATGCCTTTTTGGGTGCGAATTTCTACATACAAATAATTTTGTTTTTTAAAAATATCTTTCTTACGCAGTTTTGCCCTTTTTTAATTACTTTCTTTGCCGGAATATTTTCATCGACCATGAACTGGTTAACTTCTTTCAAAAATTCGTTAAGCTGCGAATAATATTAACAAAAAATGTTTAATATGGTACCGTAATTAAACATTTCATTTAGTAGTACATACCATCGCATTCTTTCTTTTGATGTTTTCTTCAACCATTTGCTCGTAAGGACTAAGTTGATGTTGAGCCATTATTTCTCACGTTGTCACTTTAGAAAACACAAAAATTGAATTAGTATTACAATAAATGTTGGGTTTATATTAAAAAGCAATCAGTAAACTTACACGAACTTATTATTCGTCCGAAAGAAGATTCTATTGTTTTCTTGATCGGGCGACGAGACTCGGACTACGTATCTTGCTTGGCGTCTTTTCTCGTCTTTTCCCGCCTATTCTTTAGTAATACAACTTACCTGACATCTAACGATGACATCTTAAACTCATCTTTAATTGTTTGGCTTCTTTTCTCTATTGTTTGACTTTTACTGTACTGATAAAGCAAAAAAAAAATACAAAACAAACATTTTTTGCACTTTTTATTTTAAGAATACAAAAAATGGTTTAAATTACATATTTTTACACATTTTATTTTTATCCGCTAGATGGCAGCTAATGTAAGTACATCGTGAAAGTTTGTTTAAAAAAATGTATTTTACGTCATGACATGTTATAGAAATTATATAAAGTAGTTAAATGTTTATTATTTGATTTCAAAGGTTGCTCGCGAGTGATAGGATGATAATAGCAAGAATGCGCCGTCACTACCGAGGCAGAATCGCGTTTGACTCGCCTCGTCGCGGTATCCTGCCGATCTCCAAGAAATTGGCCAAATCCGATTTAACAAGTAAATTTCCAACATTGAGCGGTATCAAATCATGAATGTTGATATCAGTGGTTAGTTTATTTGTAGATGTTATTATGTAGAGCAGTAAACTAGATCGCGAATTGTTTAATGTGCTGCATTTGGTGACTTTTCATGTGATGGCAGATATGAGAATTTCGTACGACCAAACGGCTCTCAGAGAAGATTCGCTGATCGCTAAAGAACCGATTGCACAGTTCCAAAACTGGTTCGACGTGGCGCGACAAAACCGGGAAATTCTAGAACCGAATGCCGTGTGTTTGGCAACAGCTGCTCAGTATATAACATAATAACGTAATTATTGATTTAATTTGTTCGATTTAACAGTTTCAATTTCAGAAATGGTTGGCCGTCGTGTCGGATGGTTTTGCTTAAAGCATTCGGTAAAGATGGATTTACGTTTTTTACGAATTACGACAGTAGAAAAGGCCGAGAATTGGTGAGTTTTAGTATGTAGTTGTAAAATGTTGATGTAATATTTCTTCTTTTTTTTTGTTTTAGGCAGAAAACCCATTTGCTGCTCTCACTTTTTTCTGGGCACCCTTGCATCGTCAAGTAAATATGAGGTTGAAAATAATAATTCATTGCCCAAAACCAAATTACTCGGTCAGGTTCGGATTGAAGGGGCAGTGAGAAAAGTGTCGGATGTTGAGTCCATCAGGTATTTTAATAGCAGACCTCGGGACAGCCAAATTGCTGCGGTAGCCAGTGCGCAGAGCTCAAGGATTAATGGAAAAGCAGTGAGAACATATATATAATAATAATATACAAATGTTGCTTATAATTTCTTTTTAAATTCTAATAGGAATTAGAAAGAGAGTTTTCTTTACTCTCGGAGAAATATTCGGTTGAGTCGGCGATAATCCCCAAGCCCGAAAATTGGTATTTTATTTGTAATTTTTAAAATTATTCAATTCGTGAGGATTGAAATTGTCTCACTAATTTTGATAGGGGTGGATATTTAGTCGTTCCCGAGAAAATAGAATTCTGGCAAGGTCAGAAAAATCGGATGCACGACCGAATTCGGTTCAGAAAACCAACGCCGTCTGATGTGATCGATAACAAATTTATTCACGCCGGTGACGACGGATGGATTTTTGAGAGACTTTCTCCATAATTTATTATTTATTTCTTTTATTTGACTTGACATTATTTATTCAAATTAGTTTTGGTCGAAATTGAATAATATTTCTCTCGAGGCCTAAAATAAAAAGATGTAAATTATAAATATGCGAATGGATAAGTTGAAATAATCCCATTACCCTCATCCGTACTCCACACAGTTCTCGAATCAAAAAATCCATCCTGTCTAACCATTTGTGTAAATTGTTGAATTCCGCCACCTAATCCAAAATAATAGGCTTTCGCAGCCAGATATCTGATCCAACTTAAGAAAAACAGCTAACTCGAATCTATTTATCAGATCGGTGTCTTAGTAAAAGGATACGCGACACCATCTGGTTTTATCACTGATCTCATTAAGTTATATAGATGTTTATGATACTGCGGGTTGTAAATTGTTTCTGAAGTTAATATTATATCGTATCTAGGAAAAAAGAGAAATATTTAAAATAAACAACGAACAAATCGAATTATAATCACTTGGTTTCTTCTTTTCGTCTTTTTGTGAGATGATTTAAGAAAGAGAGCCAATCGCCCGCGTAGAATTTACATTTGTTTGCCAAGGAAGGATGATGCTCGATCGATGTATTTAAAATCGTATTTGGTGTCGTCATGGTTTCTAACACATCGAAATTCTATTGGTATAAAATTAGAAAATAAATTATCAAAACCTTTTTTTTGAATGTTTGTTTTTTTGTACTGACAAAATCTTGAAAATGAACACACGATGCTCCTTTCTTCAAAGCATAGAGACCAGGTAAACCGGCACCACAACCTAACTGGTGATAATAGATTTCATTATATTAATAATTTCATAATCTTAAAGCAAAATTTACCTCTAATACACTTTTCGAGTGAAATTGTACTTTATTTGTGATCAAATATTGACACAAATCAACGCTTCCTTCCCATATTTTCAAACCACCTGAAGAAAATATAAAATATAAAATATTATAAACGGTACGTTACATAATACAAATAACAAGTTGGTAACCTTCGTACTTTCCGGCTATTAGATCCGAATGCGAGCGAATTGCTTCGCAAATAGTTGTTGAATTACGACATTTCTTTTCAGCATCCGAAGGTCTAACCGTCAATAATTGTGTACCATCGCTGAATTTAATCGTGACGGGAGAACACTCTTTGGCAATCTGTAACCATCAAAACTCAGTAAGTTTTAACTTTTATGTGATTTCTAATCTTATTTACCTCGTAGTGTTTGTCATTTATCTTAATTGCTTTAATTGGTTGCTCAACTTCATCAGTCCTTTCATCTTCATAAATGTTTTTTTACATCCTGGAAAAATTTTTAAATCTCAGAAATTCAGAAGTAAAATTATTTTAGTTTGTTATTAACCTTCTTGCAAGGAATCACCAGGAACATCAAAATTGAACTTAAAAGCCATGTGCGTTATCGCAAGAACATTGCGGGCGCAGCCATATTGTAAGCTACGGTGGCTCATAGACACACACACTCAAACGTATTTTAAATTTTAATTTTAATTGAGTAAAATATGTATGAACAGTGTAGAAAAAATAAGTAAATATAAAATCTGTTAAACCATCTTTCTACCCGCATCATCTGGATAAGTTGTAAGAAATGTGATGCCGTTTTGTATTTTTTTCACTAATAAATAATTTTACAGAAGTTAATCAATCTATTTATCGCTTCTTAATTGTCGCTAGGAACTGTTTTTCGATATTTAATTTCAGGATATTTTTTATCTAAAATTTTTGTTACTGTTGTTACATTTTTAGTTGCTGTTGTTGACACTAGATGGCAGATATATTTCAAAACCGGAAATGCAGCTCAAAATTGTACTAATTACACATTCATAGCTTTCTTCGAAAGTTCGGAAAATTCAAGTTTCTGTGGCGAATTTGCGAGACAACTAGGCAAGATTTTTGTGACACGTACGTTTTGGACAGACGAGCTCACTGAGAAAACTCGGCGGCGTTGTTAATCGTAAGTTTCGTTTATTTTTTATTTTAGTTAATTTCATGATATTTTTTCACCATATTCGGCTCGTTTCATCTGAAGTTTCATTTTGTTTTATTTTGGAATATTTCGCCATTTATTACTTTCAATTGACATTTATATTGGGATATATCACCATTTTTACTTTTCATTTTATTCATTTATTTGGCCGTTTATCAAATAATTTATCGCTTTCATTTTATTCAAATCAATTAGCGCCTTCATTTTATTCAAATCAATTAGCGCCTTCATTTTATTCAAATCAATTAGCGCCTTCATTTTATTCAAATCAATTAGCGCCTTCATTTTATTCAAATCATTTATCGCTTATACAAAAGTTTTAGGACCTTAAATTTATTTTCTTTTTTATATTATATTAATTATAAATATTTTATTTTATTTTAT
>JH431954.1:5939-76891 GCA_000239455.1 Strigamia maritima | reverse complement strand
AAAAAAAAAAAAAAAAAAAATCGAAATTGCAAACAATTTTGTATTTTATATAAGAAATTCGAAATATTTTCCCAGAACCTCGTCAATCTGATGTCATTCTGATGTCATTCTGATGTCATTCAACATTTCAACACCAAAAATGGCAACAAAGGTTCTGGAAAAATAAGAAATATAATGATTTAAATCGATTGTAAAATACTTACTATATGGTTTTGTTGATTTTGTGACTTGTTGACTAGCAGCCTCGGTCGAAGTTTTAGACGGGGGAGTTGTTGTAATAGGGTATGGAGCAGGTGGTGTTGGTGGATACCATCTTGTAGGTCTTACGGGGTATTGGGGAATGATTGCAGTTACATTTTGTCGCATACTGCAATCATGGTTTCCCCAACCTTCATCACAATGGCAGGTGTTAATGTTGGAACACGCCTATACACAAATTAACATTTTAAATTTAATTGACAACATTTAAATTTAAATTATTAAATTTACTCCATGTCCCGAGCAATCGAGGCCAATATTATTCGTCGGGCATCGACCGCCCTCTTCTATTAGTTTCACCGATAAACATGTTTGGTTAATGCATACTTTGTCGTCAGCGCATCTGGTGCCGTCTGGTACAAGACCGAGGTTCGGAATATCCGGACTTATAGTACCGCTAGTCACTCTGAAAATAATAATAATAATAATTATTTATTTATTAAAAAAAATATTCATTTTGTGACGAATCTTTTACTCACTTGCACTCAAAATCTTGACCGCCAATAGAGACGATGGTTCGTGAATATTTTTGATCCAAACCGGGAATGATGGGAATTCGAAGACCGCTCTGACACTGCAACGTACCGCACATGATGTTTCTGAAATGTTAAATTTGATCTTTTCACTCGAGTAACTTTATAATTTCATTTAAATTTCTTACTCTTTCGAACATTTCCTAAACGATCCGTTTATATCAGTACCGCAGTTACCATTAAAACTTCCTTCGTTGTTAAACTCTTCGAAACATTGTCTGTCAGCAACTTCGCCATCTTTAAAAACATCAAAACAAAATTTTTTTTTTTAAAATACAAATATGTAAATTATAAAATACCATTCGTACCATATCCCCAAATAAACTTGCATTGGGTGTTCATGGACGGGCAACTACCGTAGAAACAGTAGCCGCCACCATTGTCGCATTTATTGCCATTTTTCTTGTGCAAATCGGTCGGACACTGTCCCATTCGACCGTCGCAAAACTCGACGATATCGCACTCCGTCTGCGCCGGCCGACACACGAATCCTGGGGGCCGCAGCTACTTTGGCAATCAAATAGAAATGAATGAAAAACTCGGATCACAAGTTGCTAATCAGTTGCGTACTTTGCATTTATCACAGCAGGGTCCTGTTGAACACTCGGCTTCCTTCAACAGTTTACACGTAATAGGATCACAACACGGATCAATATGAGAACATTCCTCCATAATTCCGCAGTCACAGTCTTCGCCTTCTTCCACTATGCCATTTCCGCACGAGTAGAAATCGCCTAACTGTAAACAAACGAGAAAATTAAATATTAATTTCTTTCGCAAACTTTATACTCATTACAATATAACCTGATTGGGTTTATTGAACAAACATATCCCGTGTCCTATTCGTAGTATGTTTATGTAGTCTTTCAAACTGCATTGTGAGAATTTATACGGCCACACATTATCTAATCCACTAAAAAAAAAAAAATAAATAAATAATAATAATTAATGTTATATACCGTATTAATATTTTAAAAAAATCAACTACATACACTATAGATTGGGCCATGATACATCCGTGCCAATCGGTGCACACGCAATCAGCTTAAAAAAAAAAAAAAAAAAAAAAATAATTAATAAAATAATTTCACTTGAAAATTTTTTTTATTTACATTTTTCATGGTTATCGTCATGAGCCATTCCCATGTTATGTCCTATCATGTGAGCTAAAGTAACAGCTGCCAAATGAGGTTCGTATATATTTATATCCTATAAATCAAATCAAATAAATAATTTCAAAATGGCGACGATTTAAATTGAGAATTAATCGTCTCACCTCGCTCACACCCACAGCTCTATGAGTACAAATTGTGTCTGGTGAAGCCATACCGCCCTCTTCACCACGGAATGTTTGTCCTCTATTTAAAAAAAAATTAAAAAATAAAATTAATCAAAACCAATTTTTTAATTAAGAAATTGAAGACCCACGTGAGTAATTGTGCGCTATCTTTAGCTACTTTGTACAATTTACGAGAAGAATAATCCATAAAATTAAGCACCGTCTGACGTAAATCATCGCTGATGATAATCTGATTGCCATTGGCCCAAGTTTCCAAATAAACGATAGAAATTCGAGTCTTAACTGTGCGGAAATACTGAAAAAAAAACAAAAAAAAACATTATTATAGAATTTCATTATTATTTTTTTGACAAATTGACAAAACCCAACTAAAAGATGAGATAATAAATTTTTATTTTTAATTTTTATTTTTAATTTTTATTTTTAATTTTTATTTTTAATTTTTATTTTTAATTTTTATTTTTACGTTGTATGTGGATTAAATGAACGTTTTACGATCGAGAACTAGGTATAGTAGGTGAATCCTTGAATAAGCAGTACGGGTTAATCTAGTCTTCCTGTATTGCTCGGTCCTCGTGCATGGAATCGAGGTCAAAGGTGATGTAATGAACTGCTCTTGCTCTCAGATTCCAACTATCTATTTATTTAATGAGTCGCTTTTA
This sequence comes from Strigamia maritima, assembly GCA_000239455.1. NCBI lineage: Eukaryota > Metazoa > Arthropoda > Chilopoda > Geophilomorpha > Linotaeniidae > Strigamia > Strigamia maritima. Next base: position 74,138 of record JH431954.1, on the reverse strand, counting down.
CGAGTGCTTTACTCGGCAATAAGCTGCGGCCTCCAAAACAGCAGTCGAAAGTCGTAAAGTGTGAAAACTGAAAACGCATTCCGTAATCCCTTCGCTTGGAATAATTTGAATCTACCGGAAAATTCACATCGCGAGTGATAACTCATTGCTGCCAATTTGGCAAATAATTCACTGAGCATGTGACGATCGAGGCGACGCAACGCAACATAACACGAGAACTAGAGAACTAGAGAACTAATTGAGACTGGCCGTGGTGGAGGTCACAAGTGGATCCGACTCAAGTGCGCAGAACATAAAAAAGGTACCGAAACAGGAAAAGATTTATTTAATTTTAAAACAATAATAAAACTAATTGGAGGATTTTTTACAGGATTTTTTGCAGGATTTTGAGAAGAATGTTGACACTTCGCAAATGCACCAGCACCTACGACATATTGATGACCTTGTGTACCATGTTACCCTTAGCGCGTGCAACCTGTCCCGACATTCCCGAAAGCGCCCTATGCGACTGCCAAAGCCGTTTCGGTTTCGTTTCCATTCGATGCCACGGCGAAGACTACCACGCCATTATTGACCATCTCAACAGGGTCAACGTGCACAAGATGCTGCGTCTCGACATCGATTTCCTCGGCACAATCCTCCCGATGCGAGCATTCCCCGGTTTCTATCCCAAGATCCTTCGCGTACAGGGGAACTTGCTCTACATCGAGCGAGGCGCGTTTCTCACGGTCGGCAACAGCGTGCGCAGTCTCTATCTGTCGAAAAACCGTCTTTCCGAGATCGGCAACGGCTCGTTGGACGGACTGCCGAGTCTCGAGACCCTCGATCTGTCGGGCAATCAAATCCACCGCGTCGGACAGCGCGCTTTCGAGATGCTCACGTCCGTGTGGAAGTTGGATATCTCGCACAATCGTCTAGCGTACCTTCCGGTCGGCGTGTTCGACTGCATGCAGTCCATGGTTCAGCTAAACGTCGCCAGTAACCGCCTCACTCAACTCGAAGGTCTCTTTTACAATCTTCCGGCGATCCAAGTCCTCCTGTTGGCCAACAACAGCATCGGTAGGATGAATCCGGGCGTGTTCCAGGGTCTGAACGCCTTGCGAGTGCTGCAGTTATCGTACAACAGCGTTCCGAAGCTCTACAACGGCACTTTCCACGGCCTACCGTTGCTCGAGAAATTGGATTTGTCGCATAACATCATCTGGAGCATCGAATCGGGCGTTTTCCAGAATCTCATTATCCTCAAGGAACTCTACTTGCAAAACAACAAAGCCAGTTACGTGAAACACGGCACTTTTGACAACTTGGCGTTCCTCGAGCGACTCGATTTGTCGCATAACAGGATCAAGAGCATTCATAATGGTATTTTCTACGGTCTTTACACGTTACGATACCTCGATCTTAGTCACAATTCCATGGGGTTCCTGGAGCATCGCGCGTTCGAGCACTTGCGCAAATTGAGGGAACTGCGACTCGACCACAATCGGATGACGGCGCTCAACAATGATAGTTTTTCGGGGCTCGTGCGGCTCACTGGGCTCTGGATCAACGATAATGAGATCCACGTGTTGCCCACGGCCGCTTTTCAAGTGTTTCCTTTGCTCGAGTTGCTCGACGTGTCCGGCAACGATTTGAACGAGTTGATTAAAGGGGTTCTTCAAGGCTTGAATAACTTGAAGGAATTTCGAGCCAATAACAACTACATTGAAAAAATTAATCGAGGGGTATTTACCAAGGATCATTTCTCTTTGAAAAGCATCTCGCTCAGCAACAACTCCATAACCTATTTGGAAACTGGAGCGTTTAGATCACTGCCCAATCTTCAGGAAATATATTTGGGACACAATCAACTTAAAACTCTTTATCGTGGAGTGGTACCTACGAATTTAGGCGATATTTACGTCATTCAGTTGAAAGGTACGATTACAAATCGCAACCAAAAAAAATAAATGAATAAATAATAAATAAATATTAAATATCAAAATGATTCATTTTAGGATAAAAATTGTTGAAATTGTTGAATTATGACTGATATGAAAATAACGATTTTTGCGGCTTAAAATGGCTAAAATTGTTGATTTTGATATCAAATTGATGAAATTTTGGCTTAAAAATGACTAAAATTGTGGAATTTGATATAAAAATAATTGAATTTTTGGCTTAAAATGACTAAAATTGTGGAATTTGATATAAAAATAATTGAATTTTTGACTTAAAATGACTAAAATGACTAAAATTGTGGAATTTGATATCAAATTGATGAAATTTTGGCTTAAAATGACTAAAATTGTGGAATTTGATATAAAATAATTGAATTTTTGGCTTAAAATGACTAAAATGACTAAAATTGTGGAATTTGATATCAAATTAATGAAATTTTGGCTTAAAATGACTAAAATTGTGGAATTTGATATAAAAATAATTGAATTTTTGACTTAAAATGACTAAAATGACTAAAATTGTGGAATTTGATATCAAATTGATGAAATTTTGGCTTAAAATGACTAAAATTGTGGAATTTGATATAAAAATAATTGAATTTTTGACTTAAAATGACTAAAATGACTAAAATTGTGGAATTTGATATCAAATTAATGAAATTTTGGCTTAAAATGACTAAAATTGTGGAATTTGATATAAAAATAATTGAATTTTTGGCGTAAAATTTAAAATTGTTTTGTTTTTGTTAATTTCTAGGTAACCCATTATTTTGCGACTGTTCCTTGCTCTGGTTGATAGTGAACAGCCGAGGAGGAATATCGGTTCGTGACGCCAGATGCGAATCACCTGACAACTTGAAAGGACGACTTTTCAAACAGGTTCAGTCTCATCAACTGCATTGCCACAAACCGCATTAGAAAATCAGATTTTCTGCAATATCTATCAAAAACTGCCATCTAGATTTTTCCTAATCACTGCCACAAAAAGAATTTTTATTTACTTGTTCAATTCTTATATATTTTCTTTATAACACTGCCAACTGTCATGTAATATCAAAAGTACACTGCCAAAACACTTTTACTTTTTAGTACTTACATTACTTGTATGCTTATAGTAATCAAAAAATATGTAAATAATTAATTTTTCTTTTCTCATGTAAATTTTGGCGGTTATTAGAAAATTGAATAAAGAATTAAAAACTTGTAAAAATTCCTACCAAATCTACTATGTTGGTTATTTGGATGGCGTCTTGAATTACTTCCGTACGACTACTTCCATTTCGTTTATCAAACTAAAAAAGAAAAAAAAATAAAAAAAATTTGCAATTAAATTAAAAATTCTTGAAGCAGAAAACGCTTAGAGAAATTAAAAATAATAATTTCTCTTTACTTACCACAGCTTTATCTAATATGAGTGCCAATTCAACATATTTTGTCACTTCCCTTACGTCTCTTTTCGTCTAAATATGATTTTCAAAATTTAAAAAAAAATTTTTAAACAAAAATCAAATAATATTACACGAATAATCGATAAAGTTGTAAATAATTACCCGCTGTTTGGTATTTAATGGTTTTCTGAAATGTATAAATCCCCATTCGTGCATTTTAGAGTTCCCTATAGATCGCATTAAATTAATATATCAAATAATAATAAAAATTATGATAAAACTAACTCTTTTACTCACCGCATGAATGTTTTACTTTATTTTTCACTTCGTATATCACATGAGGGTGTCGTTTCTGTTAAATGATAATAGTAATAAGAAAAAGTAGAATAATTTCCTAGGATTTTCACTTTTATTCATCAACTCACGGATAAATCGCCACCATAAAACGGATGAATCGCAAAGGTCTCGTTATGAAAATGAATAACTCCGCTATGAAAACAAACGAAACTTAATTTTAAAACAATTTTTAATGAATAAAATTATATATTTTTTTTTTTTTTTACCTGACTCCACTGCAAGTTCGCAAAGCGGCAGACGCTTCAGGGACATCTTTAATCATACCATGGTAATAACAATGCTCAATTTCCTTAATAAAAAAAAATATATATTAAAAAAATTCAAATTGAAAAAAATAATAAAAACCAAAAACAACAACAGAACTTTATAAAACATAATTTTTTTTTTTTTTATTTTATTTTATTTTTTTTTTAAGTATTTTTTTATAATAGTAAAACCCATCAATTTATACTGACATCAACATCCTGAGTATCACGTTATAAGGCTGTACTTACCAAACGTTTGTAGTTCTGTGGAAAAATTCGATTCAGAAGAGACTCCTGAAAACAATCAAACGAGAGCACTTTGAACTACTGAGTGCCATTCTTCCCAAATATAATGTTATTTTTTTTCTCTTCTTCTTTTTTTTTTTTTTTTTTATCTGTACTTAAAATTGCCACAAAACGAGTTTTTCCCCTGAGACAAATTAAACAAACCCATCTGTTTTTCCATTTATTTCATGCCACTTTTTATTTAAAGGTTTGGTAAGTTGGTAAGCATTGACTAAAAACAGACAGCCTCAAGTGATACCAGGAGAACATTCACAATAATCGATTTTATAAAAATATATATAAAAAAAAAATTTTAAAAAAAATTTAAAAATTTTCAAAATTCCCTCAGTTAGTAGTTGTAAATTTATTTTATTTCTGTTTTTTTTTTTTTTTTTTTTTTTTTTTTCGCGGTAATTTCTTCCATTTTTGAGTGACATCATTACTTCGAGGTAGAAAATAGAGACAAAAAAAAATAATATTTTTTTAAAAAAAAAAAAAATTACAATTTATCGGAGATGGGAGGAGCAGAAATAAATCGGGTGAAATCGGGCAATCCCTCGCTGACCCCATCCCTTCACGGCTGCCAATGAAGATGAACGGTTACAGGATCCCTGACCAAGCTTTGCTAACCCATAACCCACGTCTTATCGATGTGCTCGCCGGTTGCTCGGTAACAAAACTCACAACATTTTCTCATAAACTGAGGTCAAATCAGCTGCCACTCACTTATTATGGTAAAACGTTAAAATAAAAAAAAAATCATGTGTGCAGCAATTAAGTTTTAAATTTTAAATGTCTAAAGTTCAGCAAAGTGCTCATATAGAAAAGATTTAATTACAGTACTTAAAATATCTTTCTTTTTTTTTTTTTTTTTTATTTTTTTTTATTTAAAAAAAGTGAATATTTTAGATAGAAAATTTTGTAAAGCATTAAAATTCAGAAGAGAAGCTCATTGTAATTGATTCCTGGCGCCAGGTGAGAACAAATTCAAAAGGACATAGGACATGTTAAATATGGTAATTGTGGAGCAAAAACCAATTTTCTTAAAGGAACCATGTCGTTTTATGCTGAAATTATAGTCAAAATGCTTACGTTTACAGCTATTAACAAATAAATACATTTTTTTGCTCCAAAAAAAATACAAACAGCAAAAAAAAAAAAAAAAAAAAAAAAACAATTTTTTTCTTCCCATTTTTAATTTTGTTTAACAAAGTGTTGGTAGGTGAGTCTTTAAATTCAGAAAAACGAGTGTAATTCGCTTAGACGACTGCAAATCGCTTGATTTCCATGTAAATCAAGCGATTTACACTCCCGCATACTTCTGTAATGAGACAACAATATAAAATATACGTACTGTCTATTTCCCCGAACAACTCGTAGCTATAATTTCTATTTCCAGTCCACTTTACCTAGTAAGGTGAGGTCAGCCCGCCGCAGGCGTTAGGCTAAGTCATGAGAATGGTGAACTGGAATTTGAAATTCGTTCGGGGAAATAGCCTTGGCGTAAAATATAATAGTTGCAGTTCCAATAGAAATGTGTGTCTGCCGCGTTTTTAATTTAGAAAACAGGCTAAAATATTTCATCTATTAAAAGAAGCAATTTAAATTGCCTCAACACTGCACACTTAAAAACCTGTCAATTAAATCTTAAAAAAAAATACAAACTTGTCGCTTTAAATACACTAAAACAAAACAGTTTTCCATTCTAAAAACATGATTAACTTAAAAACTTAAAAACTTAAAACATGAAATGTTTTAAGTAAAAACTGGCCTAATTCTTCCCTCTTCAATCCCCTTAATCCATCTCATCATCATCATCATCATCATCATCATCATCATCATCATCATCATCCCAAGCAAGCAAAGAAAAGAAAAATGTAAACGGGTCGTTAATCTTTCTCCACCTAATCATCCTTTATAAAATTAAATATTATTATTGCTCTTTTTAACTTTTTAACATTCCATTCAAACCCAACACGAGAGAAGTGTTTTAATTTACGATGCGATTTCATGCTGTGAAATACCGCACACATGGTGTGACAGCTCCTGCAGCACTAATTCCTGCCGAGCCGAGCCGAGCCGAGGCCGAGCTGACTACTCAGCAAAATTTGATCAAGCGCCAAACCCAAAACTCCTGCTATGCCCATCTCATCTGCAGCTCATCAGCTTCAAATTACCCGCATTATGGACGACTCACCTGAGATGTTATCTGTTGGGCATCACCTGGCAAGAAATGCTTTTGAATCAAGTTTGGGGCCAAGAGATTCCTATTTAAAAAAAAGAAAACAAATTCCTGTTAATCAAGTAGCAACTGCGACGAGATGGCGCTATTTAAAATTTCATGCTGTCAAGACGTCTCCCATGATCCCCTGATCGTTTATTTCAGCAGATTTAAAGAAAAAAACATTGTATTTGCGCATGACGTCATATACACATTTTTAAGCCTAAGGTAAAATTTTAAGATGTTGGCAAAAATTCAGGCAGATCGATTGCAGATTTTTTTTTCTGTGACATTCTGCAACTCATCGCTAGTTGACTGGAAAAAAAAATCAAAAAATCTCAATCTTGTGTGGGAATATTTATTTACTTGTGTAAATAATGATACGAGTGGCTCCATATAAGATTACAAATAGAAAGCGACAAGTTGATGCATTGATATTTCTATTTTTAAATTTCTTACAATTTATGCTTAAAATTCATGAATCAAGCAAAATATTTACTTAAAACAACATTTTAATCAATTCTGCACACATTTTCAATAGATCAATCTCAACCTTCAGCATTATCACCTTGAATAAATAAATAAATGTACCCCCAAATAACCCTCATCTTATTTGCAAAACTACAATGCATGAAGAAATACGATCAATATGAAACATGAAACACTAATATCCCCCTTTAACCCACCTGGAGTGACCGTTCGATAGGCCAACAATTACATCAACTTTATTCAAAAGGGAAAATAAATTTTAAAAAAAGAGTACTTTTTCTGTGGTCACTTTAGATAGGTTCCACCAAATTAAATTTTAAAAAAATGTAGAAAAAAAAAAAAAAATAAAAAAAACACAACAAAAAAAAACTTACGTGTTAAGTTCCAAGTCGAGGCGGAATTTGTGACTAAAGGCTTTGATGAGAAGAGCAGTATGATGAAAATGTTTGCCAGTCTGAAATACAATCAAACAAATTATTCGTTGGTTGCACGTGCTACCAGGTGTTAAATACATTCATTAGCGACATTTGCCGCATGTATATGTTCAACCATTCTCTTTAACTTTAAAATGAAATAAAATATTTACAAATCATTAAAATCCTTTGATTGATAAATGGGGGCTAGTTGTTGTTGTTGTTTTACCCTTAAAATTAACAATTTATATCCGCTTGAGATTACATTTGATTACATTTGTGTTTGGTTAATTACTATAGATGAGTTAATTTAAGCAAGAAACGAGCCATACGTGATGGGTCACTCGCTTCAAGAGCTATCAGTCCATTTCAATAGCTTTATTATTATCCAAAAAAATAAAAAAAAAATAAAAAATAAAAATAATAATAAATACAATTATTTAAGACTAGACTATTAAAAAAAGAATTTAATCAGTAATTATATTTTGGAAATTATTTAATTGATTGATTGATTAATTGATTAATTAATTTAATAAAAAATATAATAATTCTGATAGCAGCTGAAGCTGTGGTGACAAAGTATGGGAAAATAATTTTTTTTATTTACATATTTTATATAAAAAAAAAAAAATACATTTCAAATTGTCTCCGAAATAGATGAAAAGAAATCAAAGAATGTTGTGGTTATGAATTCACAGTACCTCAAAATAGGACCCCTTCCGTTGCACTCCTTGCAATTGAGTCTGCAACACAGAGACAGCTGCTATCATATAGAACAAGCCAACACCAAATTCAAATTATTTGTTTTACTTTACATACAAAGGTTTTTTTTTTAAAAAAAAATCTTTTAGTTAGGGATCCCATTTCACTGCTTTAATTTTTTTCGGCCGTGGGATTTTTCATTGGGTAAATCTCCGGCCAGCGGGTTGCCACGTCCATAATAACCAACAAATGGGTATTCCCACTTTTCGTAGGTGTCTTTGATCTCACTAAGTCCGTATGCGTCATTAAGCCATGTCATGTTATTATTATCGTACTGTCTATTTCCCCGAACGGCTCGTAGCTATAATTTCTATTTCCAGTCCACTTTACCTAGTAAGGTGAGGTCAGCCCGCCGCAAGCGTTAGGCTAGGACATGAGAAAGGTGAACTGGAATTTGAAATTCGTTCGGGGAAATAGCCTTGGCTTATTATTATATAATAAAGTTTCAAAAAAAAAAAAAATTAGAAAATATTGAAAAATGCAACTTTAAAATTGAAAGATGACCTCCAGTACTGATTTCACCATTAATTTTTGGTTAAACCAAGCACATAAGATAATGCGTGTGATGTAGATGCTCAACACTGGTTTCATCCTTCAGTTCAAGCCAGCACATAATCAATCTTCATCGAAATCTCATTTCTGGGTAACTTACCTTCATAAATTATATCTCCCTCATAAATTATCAAACATTTGCTCTCGCCTAAATAAAATATACTGATATATATAAAAAACAAAAAAAAAAAAAAAAAAAAAATAAACAAAATCCAGACATGGAAAGACAAGTCTTGATAGAATTTTCAACATTGCTTCTTTCCATCACAAAGAAAAGAACAATTTTATCAACTCGTGACCAAACATGATTTGTCTTTTTGAACAAAGTTATTTTTAGCCGCACATCCAATCTCTGCAGTGGCAGGCAATCCATCATCTACTACAGATACACTTTCAAGTTCCTGTCTCAAAAGTACTTCTTGAATGACACAACCATCGCAACTTAATCGCTAAATTCACCGCTGTCATTTCTCCACTCATCGTTGTTCGAGTTTTACATGTCCAAGTGCATTTACTAAAGATCAAAAATTCAACTTGGAACATCACTAACAATATTATATTTCTTATTTTTTTATTTATTTTCCATACAACCAAAAATTGCAAATGGATGCATAATTTAATTGATCAGATTTTGAGAGGAAAAAAAGAACAAAAATTGATGCATTTTGAAATCTAATTAGTTTAGTTTAGTTTGTTTAATTATTAATAAGTGTTTTGAGAGACTTTCTTCTTAATTCCCAGTCCAACTGAAACTTTATATTCTTGACTTTAAAATGTTAATTCACATTAATCTACGCATGCAAGTCGCGCAATGACAACTCAATGGAAATTAAGTCTCTAATATCCTGACACAAATTGAAACGTCAAAGCGTATTATAGTTTAACAAACTTACAACAATTCTCTTACCTTATTGGCACTAACATCTCGCGTGGAGATGCCAACCTTCTCATGATGCCGCAACTGTACTGGATAGATTATCTCGTAGTAACGACTGGGAATGTTACCTAGTAACCGCTGATTTTCCTTGTGTTCTCGAACGAGTTTTTCCACCTCGTGCGATCCTAAAACACAAAATAAAAAGAAAAATCAACATTTACTGATAACAATAACAAAAGAAGGAAAAATCGCTCGCAGCGAATGAATATTGCGACGAAAATTAAAGATAAGAGATAATTAAAGAGCATTTAGCTTCTGCCACGTAAATGTATATAAATGTTAAATAAGATACAAAGTCGTGCTCGTTCATGTCCATCAGTTTTACGATCACCGTTGCGGTATTTCTTTTTCATCGCGTGCGAGCTCAGTAGCAGCTGGCGATAAAAACCGATATCACCTAACCTTTGCTTGTCCACAGATTCAGAATAGCAGCTTATTGCAAGTTTTAAAAGCCATCTAGTTGCACCGTGCGGATATTGTGTATCTTGACCTGTAGTAAATAAATTCCTATTTTCACTCGACAAAACTCATCTCGAAATTCAAATTAGGTTATTATAACGGCAAGTGCAATAATTCGTGGCAAACGCCATCGCAATAAGCATTGAGCTTAACCTCCAAAGTGAAAATCAGAGTCCAATATTCGTCGTTCTCATCTCAACAAATTACACGCTCCAAATCGACTAAATGTTCGCTTAACTTTCCCTTACATCTGTTCGAACACTTGCAATTATGTGGGAACCATTTGCCAGATAATGAGGTCACAATTTTTCTCTTCAGTCTTCTCCAACATTTTTTTTCTTTTTCTTTTTTACTCAAAGATCTATGGTGCAGAACAAACAAACCAATGTTTCAGCCACTTCAATTACCTTAGAGAAATTACTTTAGGATTCGCTCCCAACTAACTAAATTCAATTTGTTTCATTTAAACCCCAAAACACCAACAAACAAAAAAACAACAATATTAGTTGCATTCGAAAATGAAAGCCAGCCTGGTTTTAGCCGTTTTAGAAAAGTTGATTTTAGCCTGGTTTTAAAGCAATTTTTCGAAGGACCTGGTTTTACTTTGATTTTAACTAAATTCTAGCTTGAACTTAGCTGAGGGTTTTGGTTAAACCAAGTCAAAATCAAAATCAAAACCAAAATCAAAAATTAGATTTAGCTGATAAATTTTCTATTCCATCTTGTCTAATATATTCCATGAGAACTCAGCTAGAAAATAGTAAAGTTTGTGAAAAATAAAAAAAAACTTTTATGACGCACATCAGCAAACATCGTGGCCGACGTAGGTGCATGTTCCACGACCACGATGATCGCTGATGTCCGTCAAAATAGTTTGCCATTATTTTTTGCAACTCTTATGCCGATTTCTCATGGAATCGTTAGAATGTTGTTAAATGACGTCTCCACCTACAAAATCTGCAAGTTTTATTTGCTAAAACCTCAGTTTGGAGTAGAGAAACATCATATCGTTTCCAAGATTGCTGCTACAGAATGCTGCTAAAACCCTTATAACTGTTGTTATTATTCAACAACAATGTGAAAATTGCAGAAGTTGATTGTTGGTAAAAGAAAAGAAAGATGACATGTGTGTTTAACGTTAAGACTTACAAGAGTGTGGTACTTATATAGGATTCTTTAATTACAAGGAGTCACGTCAAGTGGACGTGACACCAATCAATAATTGACAGACGTCGCATGACGTATTAAGATACGTTAGTGCGACAATGCGGATGACATTGTCAACAAGCAACTCCAACACTCCCCCTCAAACAATGATGGAAGACGAGACTTTAATTCCTAAATGGCTTCAAAGCCCAGCTCTTTTGTGAACTGGTTATGCTTGAGAGTTAGAATGTCGCCAGGCATAGCGTCTGTTTGGAGGAATTTGACCTTGATCAGACCATCTTCATTGGTTTCCCTTATGAAGTGATAGCTCACATCTATATGTTTGGTTCTTGAGTGGAACACTGGATTCACCACGAGCTTTTCTGCACTTTGATTATCGTTGAAGATAGTGATTGCTTCGTTTTTGATGAGTCCCAACTCATACAGCATGTTTCCGAGATAAATTGCCTCTCGCGCATTGTCAGAAAGTGCCATATATTCGGCTTCAGTCGATGACGTGCAACTGTCCGTTGCTTTCAAGCTTCCCAGCAGATTGCTGCACCGGATAGTTTAAAGGCAAATCCTGTGTGCGAATGGCGGTCATTAATATCACCTGCCCAATCTGCGTCGGCATATCCAGTTAACTGGTCATCTGATTTTGTAAATTTTAAACTAAGATTTGTGCTCCCCCTTAAATAGCACAATACTTGCTTTCCTGCTTTTATGTGCAATTCATCGAAATTTGTATTAAACTGCGACAATGCGCTAACAGAGTAAGCAATTGATAAGATTGGATAAACACCGAAAGGTACATAAGTGAGCCGACAAAGCTTTGATAAGGAAAGTTGATGACTTCTGGATTTTTGATTGCATCAGCTTTGGGTTTTTCCTATTTGCTGTTTGCGTCGAGTAGAGTTGCAATTTTCTTGCAATTTTCCATTCCAAACCTTTTGAGTACATCTTAAGCGTACTTCTTTTGGCACATGGTTATTGTACCATTTTCAAGGTTTTGAGAAAATTCAACTCTCAGACAATACGAAATAGGGCCCAGATCTTTCATCTCAAATTCGCCCATAAGTAAGTTTTTAATTTTCTTCATTGATTCCATATTGTTCGTTGCGATGATGAGATCATCAACGTACACACCAATGATAATAATTTCTTTCTTTGTTTTGAGAAAGTAAATGCACAGCTCCGTTTTAAGTGGTTTTTAAGTGGCTGCGATAAGGCGTATGGAACTCGCCCTGACGACTGGCATGAAAGTTTCATGGTAATCAATGTTGTATCGTTGGGAAAAACCCTTGGCTACAAGTCGAGTTTATTTGTGCGTTGATTTTCCTTGCCCCTTGAATCTGACTCAGGATTTGTAGATTTCGTAGATTGCGAGTTAGAATCGATACAACGTACAAATTCAAAAGTATTGTCGTCAGGTTTTTCCTGATCTTCCATTTGAGTTTTAATCTCAGATTCATCTTCAATGAAACGTACGTCTCGACTGGTAATACCACATTTTTTGTTATTGTCCCAAAGTCGATATGCTTTGGATTCGCTAGAATAACCTACAAAAATGTATTTATTTGATTTTGTTTCAAATTTCCCAATTTTGTACTTTTTGATTCACTTGCTTGTGGGAAAGACTTTTGAGCATGCTTCTCTTTAATACACGTAATGCAAGTTGGCATATTTTCGGCTATATTGAGTTTTACTCCATTTACAACTTTATTTTTAACAAGTAGTTTGAGGTCTTGCTCATTCAAGTGTTCGAATTGTTCATGCCAAGTCGATAGTTTAGATTTTTTCTTTTCTTCGACAGTATTTGCACTTTGCACTTTCATTGGCTGTATCAACATAATAAGGATTTCCAATTTTTTGTGCAGTAGCAGAAGTTTTTCCTTCTTTATCTATTACTATTGCGGAGTCATTTTCAAATATGACTTTATAACCTTTATTAGTTATTCTTGCAACTGACATCAGATTGGATCTGCATTCTGGTACGAGGAGTGTATCTCCAAGATTTGCAGATTTTCCATCTGGTTGAAAAATGCGCACAGTTCCGATCCCTTTAACTTGAGATGTACAGTATCTGCGTTCGCCATTTGTAGAACATGCCTTTTACTTTCATCTAAACTGAAGAAGGCATTTTTGTTTGCACAAATGTGCGAGGTTGCACCGCTATCGAGAATCCATTCGGGTTTTTCACTATTTGATTCAATATTTGATTTGACGGTGTTAAAAACATGGAAATTTGAGGCGAAGTGCGCTGTTTTATTAGTTTTAATCTGTTCAGATTTTTTCCGATAAAAACAGTGTGTCACTTGTGTGTCTTGTACGACCACAATAGTCACATTTGGAGTTTCCTTTTGGATTTACTCCATTTTGTTTGGGTTTTGATTCCCATTTTCCATTTTTAGATTTAAAATCCTTTTCTTTTTGAGTGTTTCGATTGTTTCGTTTATCACGTCGGTTATCACCTTTTGTGAACAATGCAGTATCATTCGTACTCGATGTTTCTGCTGCTTGTCGGTCGCGTTTGTCTTCCAGAATTCGCTTCCTTGTATCTTCGAATGACGGCATGATGGGCAATGTCCGAATAGCGCTTCGAATGGAAGAGTAATTCTCTGGCAACCCTAGCAATAATGCTACAATGGCGACTTTCTCGTATAAAAATTTACTAGGATTTTCATCCAATGTTTGTGCAGTATCCGTAAGAATTCAAGGTATTTTTGTAAGTCTTTTAAACTTTCACCTGAATTTAATCGCTTCGTCATCATGGCAGTGATCAATATGACGATTTGGATATCACTCCTTTTTTCGTGAATTTCGTTTATCTTCAACCACATCTTGTTTGCGGTATTTAGGCCAAGTCCTCCAATCAATGATTGACAGGCACCGCATGTAGTGCGACGATGCGGATGACATTGTCAACACGCAACTCCAACAATAACCAATAACCAGGTTTAAAACGACCAACTGGAGATCGTTTTGGTTTAAGCAGTTTTTAGAGCGTAAAACCAACATCAGACTAAAACCAACTATTCTAAAACAGCTAAAACCAGGTTGGTTTTCATTTTCGAATGCAACTAATTATAATTTTTATTTTAATTTTAAATTTAAAAAAAAAATTAATTACGTTATGTAATTCCTATGAGAAAAATTTGTGACAATAAATTTCTTTACGACCCGTTCATATTTCGCGGTTTGATGATTCACAAAATATTGACGCCCTCCAATTTTTTTCTCCACGACGAAACTCATTTTCGCATTGCCGAAAGAAATTACGTTAATGCTGGAATTTATCAGTGGCACTTTTCTCCCGAGGCCTAAACGAGACACGTTGCGCAATAAAAACAAAAAAGTTAATTTCCATTTCTACGTTTACATTTTCTTGTTGCGCGTGTCATAACAAATCCCACTCGGTTGCGAGAAAAAGATAACGACTCAAATCCTGTTCTGTCACATGTATACAAATGTTCCTTCTTGTACATTTTATGTCTCATCTTTCTTATCGTACAAGAGAGGCGAGCATAAGGACGAAACAACACTGCTGTTGTTGCACGTTAGATAAATCCTAGCCCAGAGAAAGAAAGTAACAATAGTTAAAAAAAAAATTATATGTTAATGGATGGACTATAGAAATCTGTTGGATGATCCTGGTAGAGAAATGTGGGACAAAACTCTTCAACCTTCCATCAGAGAGCGGGAAATTATTCTCAACAAATTCCCGTCGAAAAGCCATTTCTTAGTTTATTATGTCAGCCACAGCTGTCTACTTTCATGGATCCACGAACTTAGAAGATGTAAATCTAATTCCTCTTATCTATCTCCAAGAAAAACATTTAAAAAAATTTATTCTCTGCTTGTTCAATCTAATGATTAGTTCACATTGAACGTAACGTAACATACGAAAAATTAACGTAACTTAAGGAAAGTAACGTACTGGATGGTTTTGTTCACACTTAGGTGCATACTGCATTCGGAAACTAAAACTCATGAAAAACGAGTTTTGCATGTGGTTAGTTTATTTCCACGAAACAAGAACAAGTCTAAACAACATTGAGAAAATATTTTTTATAAACATCAGAAATGTTGATTTAATATAAGAATGTCTCTTTTTTTATCAACATTTTTTCAATATTCAAACATAACAAGATATTGATTTAACATTAAACGAATGTCGCATATCAATAAAGCTCATGTTGAATCAACATTTTTAAAGTCGATCAAATGTTTGAATGTTGTGTTCATAGACAACATCCGTTAGATGTTAAATCAACACTCGGAAACAACAATCAAACAGTGGAAATATCGGTTGTTGATATACAACATTCGTTTAATGTTAAATCAACATTTTGTTATGTTAGAATGTTGCAATGCATTATAATAATGAAAATAATAAAAAAAAAATTAAAAATTGTCATTTTAATTGTTATTTATTGACATAATAAATTATGCAAGTTTTCCCATTTTTCTAGTTGTTGAGTACAATATTATGATCCAATTTCCAACTCCCATTGGTTACTAGCCTTAATTAACAGTTGTTTTTTTTTTAACCACAAAGTGTCATTTTTTTATGCAAAATTACATCTCGTTTAGTGGCGCTGCATTTTGGGATGCAAATTTCACCAGAAAATGGGCAGAGAATTTCTCAGTTTTAAGGACATTTTTCCATTCAAATAACAGCGTCATAAATTTCGGTTAAATAGAAAACCCGCCCCCTTGTGGACGTTGTGGTGGAATTTTCTGTATTGCGCATTAGCATTTCCATTAGTTTCCAAAGTGATTTTTGTCGTTTGATTAAATGGATAAACAGCTTATTTTGTGTATTTGTCCTGTAATTCACCATTCATTTAACATTAACACGCGCTTCATAACAGTTTATTTAATTGCGCCAAAAATTGCCTCAAGACAAATCTCAAATGAACTGTTCATCCGTTCGTATTTTAAAATGTATTTTAATGGAGGAAGTTTCCATTAAAATGGAATTAAGTCATCAATTCGGTTAAAATGTGCTCTTTTCCATTTCCCTTCTTTTACCACAAGGCGCAATTAACCGAGGGTCTCATATATATGTATATATACATTATATGCACAGATGGAGGCCATTCATCCTAGAAAAATGCAATTCTTTCTGCATTTCTTTCTTCATTAACTCTTCGTTCCTTTTATTTTTTCAGCTCAAATCTTTTATTCTTTTTAAATAAAGACAAGAAGAAGAAAGAGCATACAACGTTGACTAAATTATTATTAACCTTGTCCGTGGCTCATAGCACATTTCAACAATGTTGCAAAAGACAAGGAAGGGGCAAAGTGCAGACAGGAATTTGTCAGTGGCTGCTGTGAAGAGAACGGCACTTGGAAAAATGCCTGTGGCTCAGAATGGCAAATTGCACGTTTCAAACCACACTTGTTCCAATAAAACTCACGAGGGCATAACGAGCGAAAACAGTCACTGGATTTACTTTGGCATTTCATGGCCTGGGCTAAATTACAAAATAAACCGTAAGCCCATATTTAAAAGCTTAAGAACTAGCGTCTTACTAGAGACATTAGTCGTGCATAATTCAATGCTGCAATAATTATATAGGAAGTTAAGTCAAGAAAATGTATAAATTTTGAATATTTCACTTAAAAGGTTTATGACGTCAGATATTTTATAAACTCTATCCATGCGTGTGGTTAGTTTTGTGTGGGTTTTGTGTATAATTCTGAGTGTGAAAATCTGAGTTTTAGGTAAGTTTTAGCTACGTTTTGGCTTCGTTTTAGCTTCTATCGCATGACTTGAAGCAGTCATGTGACGTCTAAAACAAATGGCGCCGATCTAACTCTACAACAGCAGAGTTAGATGCTGCGCAGACGAGTGCGCAATTGTAAGAATTGGAATTGTAGCGTTTCTTGGTTTAAACCTAAACGTTTCCGAAAATGACGACACATTTCAGGAAACGAAACGAGGGAAACGACTGAAACATGAAAATGTTTTAGTTTCTGAATGCACCTACTGTATACCGAAAGTATATATTGTGGTATCTTATTTTAATCCTCTATTCGAGATGAGTCGAAAAATCATTATTTCGTAGCCAAAAAATGTGCGCAACAATACAAAATCCCAACTGTAAATAATTTCTTAAAATATTTTACAAGCGATTTCGTTTGTTAACAATAGACAGTTTGCGATTTCTCGTACGAGATTTTTATTATTACGAGATTTTATTAAAAATCTCGTGATTTCATTTTTCGTTTCAACACTCTCGGACGAGATTTTTGAAAAATCTCTTTTCAAATTGTCGTGTATCCGATTTCACTTGCGCATGCGCACTGCCTACAATCGCAACAATTGTCGTGAAATTCTGCTGCCATTTTCCCTCCGCTTCGACTGTAATTTTGGCAAAGTTGTGTCGATTATACTATCTCAGGTTAGTTTTTTAATCAGTCAAACACCTTGCACAAACCACAAGCCCAATACTTAGTACTTAATTTGTGTAAGGTGTCTTGTTTTCCTAAAAATTGCTGCTGCCGATTTAAATGTTGTATGTAAGGTGTTTCGTGACCAACCGTAAACACACCGATACGACATTTTATTAACGAGATTTTAAAAAACGAGATTTTTTTTAAAAATTTCGTTTTTTTCAAATCTCGTTTTCGGTCTTGTACGAGAAATTGCAAACTGTCTAATGGCGTGCACATTTTTAGACTACAAGGCAATGATTTTTCGACTCAGCTCAACTAAAGGATTAAAATAATAGATACTTTCAGTACAATGCATAGGTCATTAACCAATGGGTTTCGTGTACGAATTGTTAGATAGAATTTAGATGAATAATTTTCGTCATCTCTTAGAACGGCCTAAATAATTTAAGTTTGTTTAAAAAATTATTTTGTATCCCGAACGGCTTATTTGAGCTTGGTGAGGGACATTGTTGGCCGCTGTTTCTGACGTCACAGTTGGTATTCCCCACGTTAAATACATAGGGTTTACGTCACAACTGGTAACAATCGTGCAAATTCTCAATTTGGTCTCGCTTCTATCTCTCACTCTTTCATATTGTCGTCTGCTTGTTTTCACAACTTCAACATTGGATTTTAACCGGAAAATATTTTTCAAAAAATCTCTAAAAAATTATTTAAGAGTTTTAAATGATGCTTGATCCAATGAACCAACAAAAAATATGATGTTGTAAACCCTTTAATTCAGGTTTTGACACCAGTCTTCATCCATAAAGCAAAAAAAAATTCATCAATAAACTTTCAAAACAAACAAATGTCACTTTTCAACTTTCTAATTCCCATGCGGCTTCGAGCTAAAAAAATCATTGAACATATTTCTTATTGTAGGATCAAAAAAATATATGGCTTTAATACCTTTGTCCCGAAGCAACCTTTTCGTGACATGTAAGGCAGAGTGACCCAAGAGTGAGAAAAGGATCAACTGGGATTGTGCCAGGTGCTTCAAAAACAAGCCAATGTACATTTATTTTTCTTGCTCTCCACTGCTTTCTCGTGATAGAAATATAAGTCCCAGCTAGGATAGATAAGGCCCCCCCCCCCCCCAGTAAACCGTTTGTTGTTTCAACTTCTTAATTTAATTTTCTAATTAACTTAGCAGATGTTGTAAACTTGTAAACCGGAGACTTTAGTTTTAAAAAAAAAAAAAAATTCAATTACTTTTTTTTAAGGCTCTGGAATGTCTATATATATATATATATATATATATATAAATAAAAAAAATAAATAAAAAGTAAAATAAAAATTATTATCCTTTGGAATGGGATTTGCAGCAAAACACACGACATAAACCAGTCGTACGTTTTAACACCGTGCTTTCCTATGCAATAACAAAGCACAAGCAGTGCGACACTTGACAATACTCATGCGTTTATGCGTGCTGATAAAAGTGTACATTTCAAGAGGTAGGATTCAATCGGGGTTCCACTAAATTATTTATACGGATTCATTGGTATTAATAATTGATAGCATTAATACAATAATTACTTGATAACTAGATTAGCACCTTGCACTTGACCGCTTAAATCCATTTCTTATGACACCAGCCGATACCAGTAGAAACATCACCTTTAATGCACTGCAAATCTAGATGTCTCAATTTTGTTTTAAGCAGCTTGAGTTAAGACAGTTTAAGAAGCTAAAAGCTGGTTCCATTTAATAGTCGTTTGGGTGGCTAAAAATCAAGGTGTCTATTTACATTTTCTTCAAAACATAAATTCTCATTAATATTCCATTATTTTATGATGTATCCAACAATTCGTGCGCGAAACTGAAAAGTGAACTTTTTTGCATTGCACCAAAAGTATATATTGTGGTATCTTATTTTAATCCTCTAGTCGAGCCGAGTCGAAAAATCATTAGGTGCATTCAATTTCAAATGGATAAACTGTTTATCTTGATTCTTTTGATTCTCGCTAGGCGGAAATGACGTTTTTTACGTCATTTTCCAACAATCGGTTTATCCATAAACCGCTTTTCCATAAACCTTGTTGAGGGTTGTTTATGCTGCTGAAATCTTGTTTATGACAGCATTCTTGGCAGCCATTTTGGATTCGAGATTGATCGAGGTGGCACTCGATAGACTTTATTAAGAGATTTCAGTGCTTTTTTTATATATTTTTTACTAGATTTCAACACGTTTGGTATACTTTAATGTATACTACTATTTTATAGTAACTTAAAATGTCAACTGAAAGGAGAAAACTACAACAATCCGGACATGGATTTTTGGATTAAGAACTAGTTCCGATCAAGGAACTTGACCCTAGAATATTTAACACATTCAATGCTTAAAGCAGATTAAACTGATCCTCTATAATCAGATTTAATTATGCTTTTATAATCACTTTGGAATTGAACGGACCTATTGTTTCGTAGCCAAAAAATGTATGCGACAATACAAAAACCCAAATGTAAATAATTTTTAAAAATATTTTACGAGCATTTTCATTCGTTAACAATGGCACGCACATTTTTGGACTACGAAACAATAGGTGCGTTCAATCCTGAAAAGGAAAAGTCACTTCTCCTTATCTGCCTTATGGAAAAGTGACTTCTCAATGAACACACTTAAATTGTTCATGCATGTTCATTTTCATTTGAATTTTTATTGTTTCAAGTGTGGAATAAAAATTAGAATTCGTTGATAAAATCTTGACTAATATATTTTATAAGAATCTGCTAAAAAATAGATAAAATTTGTGAAAATGACAACAAATCGGGTACGGACATGACCGAACATCGTGGCCGACATAAGTGCACGTTCCGCGGCCACGATGTTCGGTGATGTCCGTACCCGATTTGTCGTCATTTTTCGCAACTCTTACCTATTTTCATGCCAATTTCTCAAAGAATCGTTAGGATGTTGTTTAATGAAGTCTCCACCTACAAAATTGGCAGCTTTTATTCACTAAAATTTTAGTTTGGAGTCAAGAAACACAACGATCTAATCGTTTCCAAGATGGATGCCACTATAACTATTTTTTGTGAGCACTGCGCATGTGCAGTAAAAAGAAGTGACTTCTATAAGGCAAAGAAGTGAGTTGTGTTTGCCTTTTCTTTAAAGTCACTTAAGTCACTTCTATAAGGCAAATATGACATAAATTACGTCATATTTGTCTTTTAAAAGTCATTTCAGGCAAATAAGTGACTTTCTTTTCAGGATTGATTGCACCTATTATATGTAACGTAACATAAGTTACAAAAATTTAATGTAAGAATAGTACCCATGTAGCAAAAAGCGGCGGAAAACCGGCAGGAAAAGCCGTCTAACCGACAGTGTCTACCGCCGCTTCACTGCCACTCATTGCTTGCAGCTACATAGTGGCGGAAGACGCCGTCGGTTCGACGGCCTATATTGACCGCTACGCAGCTGCATGCAAAAAGCGGCGGAAAACCGGCAGGAAAAGCCGTCTAACTGACGGCGTCTACCGCCGCTTCACTGCCACTCATTGCATGCAGCTGCATAGTGGTGGAAGATGCCGTCGGTTCGACGGCCTTTCCCGCTGCTTTCCCGCCGCTTTTAGCATGCAGCTGCGTAGCGGCGATATAGGTCGTCGAACCGACGGCGTCTTCCGCTGCTATACCGCCACGGCGGCAATAATGGCGGTGAACGCCGTCTTACCGACGGCTTCGTCCGCCTATCGCCTCCCTTATGCTACATGGGTAACGTATGGTTTTGTTCATACTGTTTGTAGACAGTAAATGTAAACTGACCAATCACACAATTTTTTATTCCATTACGTTTTTCATGCGAGAAGCAGCTGTCTTCTCATTGGTTGTCGTAATTTCTTTAGTTATGTTACTTCTACTTTAAAATTAATTTTGAAGTAATGTTTAGTTCACACCGAACATGACGTAACGTAATGTAACTTACAAAAATTTAACGTAACTTAAGGAAAGTAACGGATGGTTTTGTTCACACTGTTTGTAGACAGTAAATGTAAATCAACCAATCACGCAATTCATCATTTTATCTAGTTTTTAATGTGCCATTGGTTGCCGTATTTTCTTAAGTTACTTTACTTCCTACTTTAAAATCGATTTTGAAGTAAAAAGTAACGTAACTTAAGAAATTACAAACGGGATGAAATGACAAATTGCATGATTGGTCGATTTACATTACGTCATCTTGCATTACGTTACGGAGTGGTGTGAACACCAATGTGGACTAATCATTATACCTACTTAGTCCAAAGATATCTTGTCTTTTATATCGAACTTCTCTTTGGACAGAAGAGTTTTTGGTTTTTCTTTTTTGCAGTGCAGGAAAGACAAATTCAAGACAGTTTAAACTTCTGATGCTTTTGATTGTAGTTGTGGGTTATGTGTGATTGGCTGATGTTAAATTAAATTTTTAGATGCCGCAGTATTTTCTTATCTCGTGTGAATGGAAAGTGCACAATTGTTCTTGGTATAGTGAATTAACACTCGGCTTTAGGCCCATCAAGCTTTAAATGCAACCACTAAGTTTGTATCTGGCAATGGTATTTCGAAATGTCTGTCAAAGGAACCGTGATTTTTTTAACGGCTTTAAGTGCATCTTTTTCAACTGATGTGTGTGTGCATTATCTTTATACAGGGAGTTTAACCTAAGAGAGGCTGACCAAATATTTTGGAAATTACTATACACCTCCTTGCCAAAAAAATGGAACAGGTACTTTTTTTAAAGTCAGAAAAATGGAAATTTCTTAATGCTTAGTTCCCACTTGGCAGAAACTCCGGCAGAAAATCTTCTGCTGCAGAAAATTTTGAGTGTAGAAAGCAGCAATGTTTATTGCCTTCCTTAGCTGGCATCCATTTTTAAATTCTACTTTTCTGCATTTTTTTGCCCACTTTTCAGTCCACATACTTTTCTGCACTCAAAATTTTCTGCCGGAATTTCTGCCAAGTGGGAACTAAGCATAAAAGCTGTAATACTGACAGACTAATGGTTTTAAGAGGATTTAAAGGAATGGTAGAGCTATTATTTTGTGTAAAATTTTTGAAGATTGATTAAGTAGTTACTGAGAAAAAAATAAACCAAAATTAGGTTTTTGCAATTTTGACAATATATCGAGAACTGTTGAAGATAAAATTTAAACTGATCTAAGATGTTCAATTTGTTGGGCAACTTTTCTAAATTGGATGTATGGGTCTGCGAAGCCCTCAAAAAAAGTCATAATGGAGCTATGTAATGGTTGTCAACAATCAAAATTTTCAAAAAATTATTATGACCAGAATTTTTGATGAATTAAGCCATACATCCTGGATGTATTAGAGGCATGTATGCAGTTAAACATCTTGGAGTATCATTGGATTTGGAATAAAATTCTGGTCATAATGATTTTTTGAAAATTTTGATTGTTGACAACCATTACATAGTTCCATTATGACTTTTTTGAGGGCTTCGCAGACCCATACATCCAATTTAGAAAAGTTGCCCGAGAAATTGAACATCCTAGATCAGTTTAATTTTTAATTTTATCTTCAACAGTTCTCGAGATATTGTCAAAATTGCAAAAACCTGATTTTGGTGGTTTTTAATTTTTTTCTCAGTAACTACTTAATCAATCTTCAAAAATTTTACACGAAATGATAGCTCTACCATTCCTATAAATCCTCTTAAAACCATTTGTCTGTCAGTATTACAGCTTTTAAGAAATTTCCATTTTTCTGACTTTAAAAAAAGTACCTGTTCCATTTTTTTGGCAAGGAGGTGTAATGCTGGAGACGCGCGAATCGCATCGCTTTGCGATTTTTAATCGCTTATTTTGGGTAAAAATCGCCTTTTGCCAAGCGATTTTGAAAGTACATGCCGCCAGTACTTTGCGATTCCAAATCAAATTTTTTAGGGTCATTCAAAATCGCAAAGCCATGCGATTCGCGCCTAGTGTGTCTCCAGCATTAATTTCATCATTCTGTTAGTGCAGTCGAATAGTAAGTAAGGCATGGGCAACACAATAAGACGTCATGTGATTATCAAGTGGTTGTAACAATACCATTCAGCCGCTATCTGAAAAACCATAAAAGGTACAAAAAAATGTAAATTACAAAGTTGTGGAGAATCATTTGTTTAGTACAATATCATTAAAAAAACAGTATGTTAATAGAAACTTATTTTGAGGTAAATAGGAAAGGTAGTTGACACACACAAGGTTTTTTTTCCTTAATTTATAAGAAATTTTATTGGAAAATGAAATTAAAATTAGTACTGTTTTTTTAACAATAGCGTACAAAACAAATGATTTTTCACAACTTTGTAATTTACTACTTTCTTGTAGCTTTTGTGGTTTTCGAGATAACAGCTGAATGGCATTGTTACAACCACTTGCCGTTTGCAACCAGTTGCAATTTTTTGTGTGCAGCATATTCCATTTTTTATGAATTCTGACTTAAGGGATAAAGTTGAAATACAGATTCAAAATTATACTTTAGACATAATTCTTGGGTTAGTTTTGTTTTTCAGGTGTGATTTGACTTTAAGATTGCTTCATCTTTGAATGGAGATTTTGTTATTATTGCTGCTGGTTCTCATCTTAGGTTAATCATCTTTAAGGTTTTCCAACTTCCAACTTCCAACTGAATGCTAATGCAAATCATAACTTTAAGGCAAATTTTGATTGGCTTCATTGAACAATATATATAGCATGACATAAAACATGTAGAGCTCAAAAAGTTTAGAAATCATCCAATTTTGAACTTGGATCAGAAATTTTAGGAGCATTTAAAGCGCTTAAAGAGATATCAAATGGTATAAAATATGTTAGAATTGAAATTGAGCTGTTAGTTAATCAGAAATAAAATAAAAACCACCAAATACATTATTCGGGAAATTTTCAAGTAATAACTGAGAACCCACTCAATGTAGAATTAATTTTTTTTTTAAATGAAAATTGGCAGAAATGTATGTTTGGGATCTCAATTTCCATGCAATCATTACAAAACTTGAGGAGCTTATGTACTAATAACTTCCTAAAGTTTTGTAATAATTGGATGAAAATTGAGATTTCTGATTAAAGAAGATAATATTTGGTATTAGACAGTTTGCGATGTCACGAACGAGATTTAGATTACAGTAGTTCAACAACAAGGTCTTGCTGTTGCACTGCTGTATGAATGAGCTTCCAATATTAAAAATATTTTAAATTAAATTTGGCATTCTTGGAATAAAATAAATCTCTTTTGTGACATCGCAAACTGACTATTGTCTAGTGGTACTGACGTTGACGTTCGAACATGCAGTTTAACCTTCCAAGAGTCAATAATGTATACAAATGTATACTATCACCATTGGTTTAACATTGTTCATTGGAATCATTGGTTCTTGGAAGGTTAAAAATAAAGATAACCAGGTGTCATTTGATTAACTTTATTTTTAATCGGTCGCTTAAACCACATGAATTATGGGTAGTTGGAAAGATTCTATACTTGGAAACAATAGGTGGTTTCCCGTTCACCAAGAATGATTTTTTCAGCTACGGAATATTTCCTCACAAGGAATTTTTTTTGTGTGTACCACAAAAACAGGAATTTTCAGATTTCGATTTCTTGTGCCATTTCGTGTACGGAATGAGCTTGTGTTATTAACGGTAAAAAAAGTAATGACTCTAAAACTTCAAAAATTTTCTAGTAGAAAAAAAAGTTCTTCCTTTATAGATTTTTCTGTGTATTTTTTATTAAAATTACCATAATAAAAAAAATTTCAAATTTTTCTAAAATGTTTTTCTTGCATTTCTTTCACAGACCAACTCTGCCAGCTGATCTTCAATGGTGTTTCTAAGCTTCTTGACATCTGCAAAAGATCTGTGCACAATAGCTACATTCTTCGACAGAAATCGGCGTTCCCTATTGCGGCACAAGACTCCACAATGGAAATTACTGGCACATCAATCATGCTAAACTCGTTTCCTGCCTCAGGAATAGAAGAACCCTCGCGATCTGCACCGCTTTTAATCGCCGTTCCATGACCACGACGTAGCACGGCGCATCCATTTTTTTTCTTTTATTCTTTTCTCGAGTGGTGAGTGACCTTAAAGGCCGATTCACACTTCACAGAATTTTTACAAAACAATCTTGCTTTTCTGTATTTTTAAAGGTCAAGTGTAATCAAAATTTTAATTTTAATATGTGAAAGACTGTTAACAATAACATGTATTTCATTCTTTAGAATATTTTATTGTTGCATATTTATTATTTTATAGCAAAAACAATAGGTGCATTCAATTCCAGAGTGATAAGCTGTTTATCTTGATTCTTTTGATTCTCGCTAGGTTTTTTACGTCATTTTCCAACAATTAGCTTACCCATAAACAACATTTACATAAACGACGTTGAGGGTTGTTTATGCTGCTGAAATCTTGTTTTTGGCAGCATTCTTGGCAGCCATTTTGGATACGAGGTAGATCGAGGTGGCACTCAATCGATGTTATTAAGAGATTTCAGTGCTTTTTTATGTTTTTTACTACATTACAACACTTTTGGTATACTTTAACGTATCTCACTATTTTATATAGTAGTTTAAAATGTCAACTGAAAGGAAAAAAACTACATCAATCTGGACATGGTTGTTAGATTAAAAACTAGTTTCGATCAATGAACTTGACCCTAGGTTTAGGGTGATATGATTTTTTGACTCGGCTCAACTAGAGGATTAAAATAAGATACTACAATAGATACTTTCAGTACAATATAGGTCATTAACCAATGGGAGTTTCGCGCACGAAATGATAGAGTATAGTGTCTAGTTGGCTCGCCTTGTTTATCATGCTTTGCATCATGGTCGAACAATCATTGATCAACTTCACCAGTTCTGATTGTTAACAAAACAACCATCTGCGCGTGCGCACAGGCATGAGCATGCTCAGAGAGTTGAAATTCGACCAAACCTGAGAACTAGTTCTAGGTCGTTTAAATTTTAGGATTGGGAACGTCATTTGACCACGATGCATTGCATTTTTGCTAAGGAATATAGGAATTGTTATAAAATAATAAATATTCAACAATAAAATATTCTAAAAAATGAAATACATGTTATTGATGTTAACAGCCTTTCATATATCAAAATTAAAATTTTGACTACACTTGACCTTTAATTTCTGATTGGCTGTTCATATCACAGAGTTTCCGTGAAGTCTAAAAGAATAATTTTTTTTCTGGTCAAAAATATTCTGCCAAGTGTGCATCGCCTTAAATCGCATTTTCTCTTTTCACACTTCCTTTTTTACGACCCAAAACGAGATTAAGTGTTGCTACGGTAACCGTATTTATTTATTATAAAACGCAAATTTGTCTCGCTTTTAAAAAAAAAAAAAAAATTAGTCGTTAATTTTACACTTTGTGCCTTCTAATCTTCCGTAGCCATTTATTTTCCATTTCCATTTTCGTTTTATCGTTCGGGGTGGAGTTTATGGCTCAATTTACACTCTTTCCTTTTGATCTTTAACATTTTGTTATTAGGCTTATTTATATAGGCGTATGTTTTATATGAGCGAGACTATTATTTCTGCTCTCATTTTTTCTTCTTCCCCCCCCCCTCCATTTTGGATTTCATTCCAGAAAGCCCAAGCTCCAGTTATTTTGTCACTTTGCTGCTCTTTATTTCCCTGGAGTGGAGATCACATCACTGGAATTCTTGACTTTTTTTTTGGTGTGGTCTTTTTGTGTTTTTATTTGTTAATTTTTTTTTTTTATTTGTTTTTAATGTTTTTTTGTTTTTTTTTTCTTAGAAAGAACAAAAGTTATCGTTTTGTCTTGCAATCCTCTGCAGACTGCTGGCAGTGCTAAGTGAAAATTTTAACTTGAATTAACTGAATTAAGCTTGATGGTTGCAAGTGAATTCATGTGAATTCAATAGGGGTATCCAGAAACTGTCGCATAAGTGCGCAAATGCGTAAGTGTGAAAATGTGATTTCACACATGCGCACCGGAAGCCTCATAGGCCTCATGTTATCGTATGTGACTCGCATGGACGACTCACAATCACATCTCGAGAGGTGCGCACAGTGAGTCACAATAACATAACATGAGCCCTATGAGGCTTCCGGAGCGCATGTGTGATATCACATTTTCACAATTAGCATTTGTGCACTTATGCGACAGTTTCTGAATACCCCTAGTGATATACAATAGGGGTATTCAGAAACAGAGCATGAGTGTGCAAGTGTGAGACTGTGAAAATGTGAAACTCACACTGCGCATGCTCAGTGCGCAAAGTTTCTGAAACACCCAAAATGCAAGATTGCGCAAGTGTGTGTGTGTGTGTGTGAAACTCACACTGCGCATGCTCAGTGCCCAAAACAGGCTGGAAAGACGATTATATTCTCCAAAGTTTTCTCAAATTGTGTATAGTTAAAAATGGTACCAAAGTTGAAAATGGTACCAAAGTTGAAAATGGTACCAAAGTTGAAAATGGTACCAAAGTTGAAAATGGTACCAAAGTTGAAAATGGTACCAAAGTTGAAAATGGTACCAAAGTTGAAAATGGTACCAAAGTTGAAAATGGTACCAAAGTTGAAAATGGTACCAAAGTTGAAAATGGTACCAAAGTTGAGAATGGTACCAAAGTTGAAAATGGTACCAAAATTAATAATGGTACCAACCTTAAAAATGGTACCATATATCTAAGACTAAAATTAAATACCAAAATTAAAAATATTACCACTTGCCTAGTACTAAAATTATGGTACCAAAGTTATAAAAATGATATCACATGCTTAGTACTGAAATAATGAGACGCCATATTGATCCAGGTAACACTAAAACCCAGAACTGTTGGTACCATATAATTTTAGTACTAGGCAAGTGGTACCATAATTTTAGTTTAAGGAATTTGCAATCACACGTGAAACGCACTATGCGCACCTCTTGAGGTGTGAGTGTGAGTCGCCCGTGTGAGTCACATAAAATAACATGAAGCCTATGAGGCTTCCAGTGCGCATGTGTGAAATCACATTTTCACACTTACGCATTTGCGCACTTATGCGACAGTTTCTGAATACCCCTTATAT
This sequence comes from Strigamia maritima, assembly GCA_000239455.1. NCBI lineage: Eukaryota > Metazoa > Arthropoda > Chilopoda > Geophilomorpha > Linotaeniidae > Strigamia > Strigamia maritima. The sequence goes on along the minus strand of JH431954.1, from coordinate 45,458 downwards.
AAAGTTATTGTGGAAATCGATAATGCTACGTTGTGTGATTTGTGTATAATTCTCAGTGTGAACATTAGAGGCAAGTTTTAGAAAAGTTTTAGCTAAGTTTTAGCCTCTCTGGTTCTATCACATGACTTGTAGTAGTCATTTGACTTCCAAAGCAAATGGCGCCTGAAATTCTGCATTAGAGTTAGATGCTGCGCAGACGGGTGTCTAACAAAATGCGTGTGCGTACGTTTCCTCAAACATATGAATTTTTCTTACTTAAACTTAAAGGTCAAGTGGAATCAAAATTTTAATTTTAATATCTGGAAGACTGTTAACAATAACGTGTATTTTATTTTTTAGAATATTTTATTGTTGCATATTTATTATTTTATAGCAAAAACAATGTCTAAACTCTGTTTCCAAAATATTGCGAGAAACTCCCATTGGTTGGAGCCTGTTTGCTTGCGCACTAATACAAAAAACCACCAAAAACTACCATATATGGTCATTTTTATGATTGTTTATGGTCGTTTTTTGTTCGTTTTATGTTCTTCGTTTATCTTCGTTTATGCCCTTTTATGGTCGCTTTTTGAATTATTTTTTTAACTGCATTAAAAAATTGCTGGGGAAAGGCTCTAGCCATTGGGAGTTTCTTGCAATGATTTGGAAACGGAGTTTAGTTTGCCCGTTTTGTTTGTCATGCAATGCATCATGATCGACGTCACTAGTTCTGATTGTTAACAAAACAACGATCTACGCGTGCGCACAAGCATGCGCATGCTCAGAGAGATGAAATTCAACCAAACCTGAGAACTCGTTTTAGGTCGTTTAATTTTAGGATTGGGAACGTCATTCGACCATGATGTATTGGATTTTTGCTAGCAACAATAAAATATTCTGAAGAATGAAATAAATGTTATTGTTAATAGTCTTCCACATATTAAAATTAAAATTTTGACTACATTTGATCTTTAAAAATTTTCAGGAAATAAAACTCAAAAATGTTTTAGTGCCAAATATTGGAATATTAACTTTAATCAAAGGCACGGATTCACATGTGAAAATCGTATTTTTTAAAAGCCAGTTAAAAATATCACTTAAAAAATTGTATGTTTACATAATTTTTATTTTATAACAATTTCAATATTCTTTGTCCACAATGCAATGCAGCATGGTCGAACAAGGATTGCTCAATGTCACCAGTTCTGATTGTTAACGAAATGATCATCTCAGCATGTGCATGGGTATATCCGCATGCTCAGAGGGTTAAAATTCATCTAGTCTAGAGAACTGCTCTCGCAAAGCGCAGCGAGCGAGATTAGTTTTTAAGTTTTCAGGGACTGCTGATCAGCATAACAAAACAAACTTCTTTTTCATGTGACAGGTTTCTCCAGTATAATTGGAAGGAGGAGTTCACACTTGTCAGAAAGAATGGTTCTAGAAAAACCAATCATGAAACAATAGGTTCAACTCGTCCTAAATAATGCTTTTTGATCATCCATTCTTTCGGAAGCCTCATTCGATTTTTCGAAAGCCATTTTTTCGGACTAGTGTGAATCAAGCATTAAAGCCAGAAGAGGAAGAGATACACATGTAAGAAATGAATGGCTAGAAAGAAAGACAGATAACCAGAGAGCACACACAAAACACTAAGTTTGGCAGTTCTAATGCTTAGTTCACACTGGTGTTCACACTACTTCGTAACGTAATGCAAGGAGGCTGCGCAATGCATTGTGGGCTTAAAAACACAGACGTAGATTTAAGTTCTTACTTCAAAATCGATTTTAAAGTAGGACGTAACGTAACTTAAGAACTTACGACCAACCAATGAGAACACAGCTGCTTCTCTCATGAAAAATGAGATTAAATGAGAAATTGCGTGATTTTTGGCTTCCATTGCAGCAAGCATGGAACACACATCACAAGTAGATGCCAACTCAACTCTAGAGAAAAAAAAGCCAAGGAAAATGATTTTGAAGTGAAATTGTAGGGTGAGTGAGTGTGAGTGAGCCTCCCGAATGAGCGCGAGTGAGTCTTGCGAGTGAGCACGTAGATGTGATTGTTGTTTTTTAAGCCTGAAATAAATGTTTTTTTGACAGTTTTTACAGTTTAAAATCATTATTGCTGCTAACAGTAGCAAATCAGCTAATAATTCTTCCTCATCATTCATTTCTAAAGTAGCCATTGTGAAACTGGAATTTAATCTGGTTTTGGATCTGAATCCAATTTATTCTGATTGGTTGGTTTACATTTACTTAACGCAAGCAGTGTGAACTAAACCCTATGTTACTTTCCTTAAGTTACGTTAATTTTTATTAAGTTACGTTAATTTTTATTAAGTTACGTTAATTTTTATTAAGTTACGTTAATTTTTATTAAGTTACGTTAATTTTTATTAAGTTACGTTAATTTTTATTAAGTTACGTTAATTTTTATTAAGTTACGTTAATTTTTATTAAGTTACGTTAATTTTTATTAAGTTACGTTAATTTTTATTAAGTTACGTTAATTTTTATTAAGTTACGTTAATTTTATTAAGTTACGTTAATTTTTATTAAGTTACGTTAATTTTTATTAAGTTACGTTAATTTTTATTAAGTTACGTTAATTTTATTAAGTTACGTTAATTTCCCCCTTAAGTTAGGTTAATTTCCCCGTTAATTTTCCTTAAGTTACGTTACGTTACGTCCAGTGTGAACTAAGCATTAGAAGTCTAAACTACATAACGTAAAACTTCAAAGTCACTAATGAAAATAGTCGTGATAAACTTTCTTGGCTTTCAGCAATCCAAAAATTTCATGTATAAGTGCATGCTTCATACGTACAGTTTGGTATTTCTGGATTTCTTGGATGTCTGATTTTTCTTATCATTTTTAAAACATTTAATTTGAATTATTTGGATTTAATGAACTGCTGATGGAACTGTGTGTGCTTTATTGTTTTAGTGTATGCAAGTAACAAATGATTTATGATGTTCTAAACTGCTGTTGATGCTTGGAATTTAATGTCTTAGGTATTGGCGAATTTCCAACATAAGTTTTACAAAATAAGTTTGTGCATTGTCAAAGTATATTCATCATTTTTATTTATATCGATTTTTATCGGACTTTTAATGGATATCCAAAAGGTCAATTCACACTCGACCCTCGATCATCACATATAGCCAAGTTTTTGTTGGCGGTTGGTTGTTTTGCAATAATCTTTTGTCTTGCAGTCAGCATTTAAGTGCTGTGTTGTGGAGAAAAATTGAGATCACTAAAATGACAATAGAACTGAGTGGTTATTGTGAGTTTTAGTCCGAGCGAATAAAAGAATTTATGGCTTCACGTCCACAAATTTATTTCAATTAAAAGAACTACAAGGTTTATGGCTTTACTGCATGGTTACCTTCGAGCTGTTATAGCAGCTATGCCAAGAAGAATTTCGTTAATCAAGGACTAAAATGGGTAATGCTTAGTTCACACTTGGCAGAAATTCCGACAGAAAATTTTCTGCTGTGCAGAAAAGTATGTTTTTCTGTCGTTGGTTTCCACCTGTGGACTGAAGAGTGGGAAAAAAGTGCAGAAAAGTAGAATTTAAAAATGGATGCTAGCTAAGGAAGGCAATTTGTAAACACTGCTGTATTCTACGCTTAAAATTTTCTGTCGGAATTTCTGCCAAGTGGGAACTAAGCATCATGGTTCAATTTTTTCACTAGAACATTTGCTAAATTGAAGGAATCAAAATAAACTTGAATTTTGAATGCTTTAAAACTTATAAGTTCCCATGCAACAAAGCACCATCCGTAGCCAGCACGCTAATGCTGGGCGTAGACATGCAGCGATTTCGCCTCGTGATTTGCGACAACATAGTATATAGAGAGAGAAGTAGCCAAACTCCATAGTTCACTTGTTTTTCCTGGTGGTGCGCCACTGCTGCTAGTTTGTCTCCAGTAACAGAGCAAGGAGCAACAATAGCAACAATTATTAAATAAATGTAATAAAATGATGTTTACGTGAAAAAACTTGTTTGTTTGAATTTTTATTAAGTGCAATAATTGTTGCTCCTTGCTCTGTTATTGGGGCAAATTAGCAGCGGTGGCGCCACCACTAGGAGCAACAACTGAACTAAGGAGTTTCTATATATACTATGGTGACAGTAATTGCCTCTACTACTTCCAAATATTATGATGTCATATCGACAAATATTTTGGAACAATTCTATAAAAAACAAACAAAATGGAGCAATTAGAACTTGTGATACAATACTCGCATCTCATTGGATGCAATTTGCATCGCCTGGTGAAAAAGTACACGGTGGCTGTACTTTTTTTCAAAAGTAGATTTCTTGATTGCGCGACGGGAGTGACCTTTCTGCGCATGCGCTGAGTCGAATGCGCGTTGACGCTTGAGAATCAAGCTTTAAAAGTGGCTTAGACCATACACGTCATTACTGAATCGGTTCTTATACTTGAGTCTTGTATGCACTTTATAGTCACTCGTGTTTAATTTTAATATTCAATGAATAAAAAGAAGAATTTGCTCTTGTTACGTTGAGGAATTTTAATATATGTAATTGACGTTGGCACATGTGCAAAAATGTCATTTTTTTACTTGGTATTTTTCATTTTTAATTTATAACTTGTATCTATAGATGCCAGAAAGTTAAGCAAAATTTATTTATTCATTTATTTTTATTAAAAATTTAAATTATAAAATTTAATGTTTGCTATTGTCTCTGTGCTGCAGAACGAGTTGTGGTTTGTCAGCATACCCAGTAATGGATTACATTTAAATACAAGTGATCCAGCATTACTCTCAGCCAGATGTTACACATGGTTTAATAATTTTAGTATTAATTACTTTTGTTTATTTTTATTTTTACATGAGCAAATTGTAGTTAGTTTTTAATTTAAGTGAATGTGGAAGTTTCATTTGCAATGCTAATAAATGTGAAAAAATTTCATCTGGTTGGAAAAATTAATTATAGTGCTTGGTGGTTCTTTGGGCTCTCAGAGTACAAAAGAAGTGCCCATTTAGATGTTAGAAAGAAACTATAAGGCAAGAAAATCTAAAAAACTTATCAAAGAGCTCTATTACACCACAAATCAAAATGTCTATCACCAAAGACATAAAATAGGTCAAAAAAATGAGCTGTGTGCTTTATTTGACCTTTTGAGCTGCAGTGCTCTAGGGCTAGAACTGAGACTAGTTTACTCTAAAAATTGATTGCAAGTTGAATTTTTGTCAAAAGGAGACCAATTTCTTGCTTTGGATAAAGACAAAGTAAAAATCTTATTCTTTGATGCATAATAAGGATGCAGTTGGGGGCCTGGGCTCCACAGAGTGTGGGCGATTTGTTTTCATCAAGTACTAGTAAAAATATATATATATATATATATTGTATATAGAACTATAGAAGTTGCAAATATTTGACAGTTTGCGATTTTTTATACGAGATTTATTTCATTACAAGAATGGCAAAAAACGAGATGGGTATCTTCAATAAAGATGTCTAAAGTAGGTGGTTTCAGAAGAATATGACGTCAAATACATCATATCCTGCTACTTTAAGTCAACTACACACTTAAGAATTTTATTCAGGCAATATTGAACGCACTTAACTGAGATTAATTGCCTTAAGCAAGTCATTTGCCATAACTATGATGTCTAAAATTTCATATATGTGATGAGTTTACATCAACTCAGCAGTTAAGTCAACTAAGTTAATTTCTCTAAATGAAATTGAACGCAACTAAACTTCGTTTCCAAAACATTGCGAGAAACTCCCATTGGTTGGAGCCTGTTTGCTTGCACATTAATACAAAAAACTACCATACATGGTCATTTTTATGATCGTTTATGGTTGTTTTTTGTTCGTTTTATGTTTGTTTATGTTTGTTTATGCCCGTTTATCTTCGTTTATGTTTGTTTATGCCTCTTTATGGTCATTTTTCGAATTATTTTTTTAAGTGTATTAAAAAATTGCTGGGAAAAGGCTCTAGCCAATGGGAGTTCCTTGCAATGTTTTGAAAATGGAGTTTAGTGTTAAAAATTTTATTTTAATAGTTTGACGAAATTTTTGACTCTACAAGAAATCGCAGACTGTCTATTGTACTGCAGCAAAGTTTTTGGTATTATATAATGTTTTCAACATTAATTTTGCATTCAATCATGAAAGGAAAGGTGATTCTACCAACTTTTATTAGTTTTATAACATGTTATGTGCAGTGAAATATATTGGTTATTCTGTGACTTTCTATATGGTGTTTGCTTTTGCAAGAATACAAAGTTTTTTAATTTTTTGATTCAATCTATATGGAAGAATTTTACTACTCTCTGAAGATGAAAAAAAAATTCTTTTAGAGGGAATATCAGCAATATGTAAGTGCTTAAGAGAACTTATGAGATTAAAAATAGATTTGTAAGGGGTGCTTTTTGAGAGCTCTGTTTTTTCAATCAGATTTTCTGATATGTAGGTTTAATATAATAATGTAACACTTCTTTTTTTTCTATTTTAAATTCTAAGAGAAAAAGATGGGAAACTTAATAAGTGATTGTTTAATGAGTTTATAATAAAATATTAAGATAAGATTTTCTAATTACAGTAAAAGCAAAATCTCTTGCTGACTTTCATAAAAAATCTTTTAAGGAATAAGTGACATTCACATTTCAGTTGATGAGCATCTGAATCAAAAGCATTGGGAATTGCTTGAGTGCCCCATGAAAATAATTGTGGATTAAGTTTGCCAGAAACAAGATACATGTATCTTCAGCTAAGTTATGACTTCTGGGCTCTGGGGGAATGAATGTGGCACAATCTGCTCTGATTGGATTTCAGTGCTTTCTTGGAAAATTCACTTTGCACTAAAGCAGTTGCAATAATCTATTCTGGGTTGATGCCCCAAATCTATGCTCAAAACTAATTAATTGATAAACTGATACTAATAAAATGAAATTTTGAATTTTATCATTAAATTTATTAGAAGAAGGAAAAATTGAATTTCTACTAATTAAAAGTGTTGGAAATTCAATATTTTTTTGGAGTGTTTATTTTTGAACATTGTAAGACTGCATTTCCTTCCATTTCCTCATGTCAGCTATAGCTGATTGGAATGTCAGATCTTCATGTGGAGAGGTGGAAATGAAATGGGTCAATACCAAGTACAAAGCAAGTAGGTTTTGGTTAAGTTTAACCCTCAGACGCCTAACATTTTGGGTCAATGCAAAGACCTATTAGTGGTGTCAATTGACACGTTTTATACTCCGAGTTGAAGCGCTTTAGTGCTGTTACCATAGTACCATGGTTTTACCAACTGATGCTAGGTGTTACCGATTGTAAAAATCAAGACACTCGGTCAAAATGGGATCATTTGAACAGCATGCAAGTTGTTTAATCATTTATTTATAATAATTGTGTATATTAACTTAATTTTAATTCCAATTAGTACAATTAATTGCAATTGACATAAAATGTGAACTGAACATGTGCCGACATGTGCTTTGTTTATTCTCTACTTTGCATATAGGTGGCGTTGTATTTTAAAAGCGCTCTCACTAAAGAGAAAAAATGCAGTGAAAACAGCAAACGTTTTAAGCTGAGATTTTAAGGGGCTCAAATTTTCTCTTTACAATAACTTTTTTTATAAGTCTGAAAATTACCAAATAAATTGAGTGTAAGACCACTTTTTGAACAGCTCCAGAAGATTTCAGATTTTTTGAAAAATGTTTTGAAAAAAATTTGTATTCACAACTATTGCCTGTGTCAATTGTCTCATAGGATAGGCTTCTGAGGGTTAAGAAGTAATAGGTCTGGAAATGTAAGTGACAGGCAGACTTTGGGCAAAGGAATGTTAATCTGACAAGTATGAAATGGATCTTTGTGAGGGTATTAAATGGAGACGATAAATTGAAGCATTGGGGCTTGTAAACAATTAAACAGGCCTAAATTAAATGTAAATTTTGTGTGCAAAGAATTGCGAAGTGTAAGTTTTAAGATTGGAAAATCAATGGCTTTAATGTTCTCATCACATCTGTACTTGGTGAAAAACGAATAGCCCAGACTCCATTGGAGCCTGGGCCGGGGCTTGAAACTAGATCCTCCAATTGCCGATTGGGTGCTTTACCATTAAGCTACCTGAAACTCCAACAGAATCTGAGACTGAATGTTTTATATTCACCACTTCACCACTTCATTCACCACTTGATGTCATTTATTAGGCGACAGACATCACTTCGTTGCCTTGGACATTTAAATCACTTTGGCAAGTAATTTTTAGCAGGGAAACTTAAAACTACCGCATGTTACCTCAGTCTCAGGCGATGTATATAATAAGAAAACAACACGAGAACACATGGAAATAAGATTCGTGTAAGTTTTGTATACACAGAATGAACAGGCTCATAAGAAATAGTTTATAGGCAACATGTGTTTTATGGTCTGAAAGTGACTTGAGCATTAAATATGTTGTTTGACAGATAAGGTTGGCATACATCAACACTATTAAGTGCAGGATATCCTAAACATCTTAATATCTATCCCAAGGACGTCTTTATTAGAACTAGTATTAGTATGCTGTATGAATAAAGGTTTATGTGTTTTCAAAATTGAGTTTTACCAAGAGGTTGGGAAAATGATCAACTGTGGCACTCCCTACGAAACAAGAAAATGTCTAGACAACATTCAGAAAAAATGTTGATTCAATATTGGAATATCATTTTTTATCAACATTTTTTCAACCATGTTAATTTAAAATTAAATTAATATTGCATATCAACAATCGATAATTCCACTGTTTGATTGTTGTTTCAGAGTGTTGATTTAACATCTAACGGATGTTGTCTATGAACACAACATTCAACAACCGATCAACATTCAATAATGTTGCTTCAACATTGGCTTGTTTGATAGGAATATCGGTTGTTGATATGCAACATTCGTTTAATGTTAAATCAACATCTTGTTATGTTTGAATGTTGTTGATAAAAAATGACATTCTAATATTGAATCAACATTTCTAATGTTTTTCTGAATGTTATTTAGACATTTTCTAGAATCGTGGGTCCTACTGTACTGGTAATCTTGTCATTGGACAGAAAACTGATGACTTAGTTCCACTTTGTTGCTGCTAAGGGCAGAATGTACATTTCTTTGCAGTGCAGTGTTAAGTTGATCTTTATCGTATTCTTCAGAAACAGCGGCATGCCGGTAAAGGCTAGTCTGACCAGATTTTGACAAGTATAGTTTGTCCACATAACTCTATAGTCCATATCGGATTGACTTGGATCTTTTTACGCAACAATATATTTTAAAACGGGTTCACATGATGTCATTATCATGTATATAACAACATCAAAATAACGACAACAATCCAGAATTCCAGATTATTTGGAGATGTCATTTTGTCTGGCTTTGTCCGTTCCCATTATTAAACTCTATCCAACAATTCATGGTTCATCCATTATGGTTAATGATCTAAATTGTACCGAAAGTATATATTGTGGCATCTTATTTTAATCCTCTAGTTGAACCGAGTCGAAAAAATCATTGCTTCGTAGCCAAAAAATGTTCAAGCTATTGTTGACAAATGAAAATGCTTGTAAAATATTTCAAAAAAATCCTTTAAATTTGGGTTTTTGCATTGTTGCGCACATTTTTTGGCTACGAAACAATGATTTTTCGACTCGGTTCAACTAGAGGATTAAAATAAGATGCCACAATATATACTTTCGGTACAATTTAGATCATTAACCAATGGGAGTTTCGCGCACGAAATGATAAATAGAGTATAGTGCTCCATTGCTGATGCATCAGCTTGAGTGTCCTTTTGTACTATACTTCAAAAACTGTCATCTCGTTACCAGGCTTTATATTACCGGTGTGCACATGTTAGCTCAAAAGTGCCGCTTGACATCAGACAATTGTAAAAAAAAAATAACTTCCTCATAACTCAGGTGAGCAACATGGGAGAACTTTAAGCTAATTTCCTATTTAACCTGCAGGGACCTTACACATGTGTAGCATTCACATGCATTGGGATGGGATGTTTATTAAATGGGCTATAATCTTTTTAAGTGTACGGTAGTTATTTTTTTACTGGCAAGATAGTTGTTCGGTGTAAATGTGCAATTATCGCCACCTGTTATAACAATAGATAATTTTTTGGGGACAAATGGCTGCTGCAACAAAGCTGATTTCCAAAGAGTAGTTGTAGTTTTTTTTTACTTTCTTCCTGTCTGCTCATTACAACTAGAACAAATTCTCAACAGTAATACCAGGGAGTTTAACGAAGTATGCCCTAACAATAGGTGCATTCAAAGTTAAAGCCATAATTTGACTTATCTTAATCTGGCATAATCCTGACTTATTGATAAGCCAGATAAGTCATTTAGATTGTGAACGCTCTTTTTAAAAAATTATTACTAAAAATCATGTTTGTGTTAGGGTAGTTTTTTGAGCTGAAACATTGAATGAAAATTAGCTTTAGCTCATAAATTGTCTATTCCATCATGGCTAATATATTCCATGAGAATCTAGCTAGTAATTAGTAAAATTTGTGATAAATAATGAAAAATTTTTTGGACGGACCATCAGCGAACATCGTGGCCGACGTAGGTGCATGTTCTGCGGCCACGATGTTTGGTGGTTTCCGTCAAAATTGTTTGTCATTATTTTTTGCTATTTTTATGCAGATTTCTTATGGAATCGTTTGGCTGTGGTTAAATGACATCCCCACTTACAAAATTTACAGGTTTTATTCGCTAAAACCTCAGTTTGGAATCAAGAAACATCATGCTTGATCCAAGATGGCTGCCAGTGAATGACTTATGCATAAGTCATGTCATAATTCATGATTGGTGTGACTTATCAAAAAGCCACTTATCACAGTTGACTTATCTGTTTAGTGACGCAATTTAGGTCACTTCCGGTTTGCCATAAGTCATTTCAGACATGACTTACATATAAGTCATGTAAGTCATTTGACTTTGAACGCACCTAGTGAAAACTAATAACAAACAATTTTGACGGAAGCCACCGAACATCGTGGCCGCGATGTTCGGCCACGATGTTCGCTTATGGTCCGTCCAAAAAAATTTTCATTATTTATCACAAATTTTAGTATTTTCTAGATGGATTTTCATGAAATATATTAGCCATGATAGAATTGACAATTTATCAGCTAAAGCTAAGTGTTTCAAGCAAAAAAATCAGCTCAAAAAACTACCCTAACACAAACATGATTTTTAATCATAATTTTTTAAAAAGGAGCATTCACAATTAGGGAATGCAGTCCCGGGATTCCCGTTTCCCAAATTCTGGGAACCCGGACAGTTTTATGGTCCCCAATACCCGGGACTTTCACTTTCCAGTCCCGGGTATTGGGGACCATAAAACTGGAAAGTGAAAGTCCCGGGAATGAAATTTTTTTCTAAAAAATCAAATTATGTACGTATGTATGTCGTAGCGTGTGTACACACGCTACGACATGATTTTTTTTTACAACTGCACCATTAAACGATTATTAAGAGTTTTAATAATGGTTCAATGGTGCAATTGTAAAAAGAAATCATATGTATGTATGGCATAGCGTGTGTACATGGATTTGTAGTTTATATATTGTTGTGTTTATGTAACGTTTTATAAAACGTTAAATAAACACAACAATATATAAACTACAAATCCATGTTTCTAAAATGTTTTTTTTTTTCATTTTTTTCCCCCAGTTCTGTCCTGTGTTCCCGGGAACACAGTTTTGGGGTCCCCAAGACCCGGGAATGAAAATAATGGCCGGGATTGCATTCCCTATTCACAATCTAAAGGACTTACCTGGTTTATCAATAAGTCAGGATTATACCAGATTAAGATAAGTCAAATTATGGTTTTAACTTTGAACGCACCTATTGACAAAATCACGCGTGTATCGCAAAAATTGGGATCTGAATAAACCACGATTGTTTGGTGACTTTATTCTGATCTCAATTTTAGATAACGCGAGTGGTGTTCGGTTAGAGAATCTAATGAGAAAAACTACAAAACTGGAAGATTTCAATTGTCAGACGAAATTTAATTTGAAATCAAATAGCAAGTAAATAAATATTCAACCAACAAACGATAATTCTAGCTAACATGCACCAATTTATCGGTAATTCCAATCGTCATGCAACAGATTTATCGACAGCACGACTGTTATTGGCCTATTTGAGTTGCACCAACCAATTCTACGGTTTCTTTCATAACAATGGGCCAATAAAGCGCTTGCTCTCACCCATAGTTTTCGAGTTAGATTCTCAAGATAAAGTATTCCAATAGTTAGTAATCACTTAAATTTGATGAAATTAGCTCAATTTACTGCAGCTATTGTGCTAGTAAACTATCATGTACTATGCTTGTGCACTGCACTGCTATTTTTTCTTTCAATTCCAACCTAATAGGTCAATTATTTGATTAGGTATTTATGTGGAACAATTGGAATTTTTTGTTAAGTGCACCAATTATTGCGCTTGTTACTCCATAGGTTGTTTGTCTACCATCTTGAGAACACGAGAAGGAAAATTGACTTCTTTTAGATGGCGATAGCGACTAACCATGTGGGACTTCAAAAACAGATTTATTAGTCAATTATTGCTATTATTGGGTCATGTGATTTAAAGGGTTTACGACATCAAACATTTTATAGCTGAACAAGCCGGAAAACCCGGTGTAACGACGGGGGAAAAACACGACCCATAATCCCAGCCAATCCTGTAACTCCAATCTCCAAAACCGATGCGCCATCTGCCGTGAATAAAATTTAATACTTAAGGCTTTGCAAGTACTAGGCTGATAAATTATTATATAGGATAATTTTTGCCACCTCTTTCGGAACACGTTTAAAAAAATCATTTTGTATTCCAAACAGCTTATTTGAGCTTGGTGAGGGACATTGTTGGCAGCTGTTTAACCTTCATACGGCCATGCTGGGTCAATTTTAGCTTTGCTGGTTGTGTAGCCTAAATTTTATTTTACCCGACCGTTTGAAGGTTAAGTCACAACTGGTAACAATCGCACAAATTCTCGATTTGGTTTCGCTTTTATTTTGTCCTTACTCACGTTTTCACAACTTCAACATCGGGTTTTAAACCGAAAATATTTTTCAAAAAATCTCTGAAAAATTATTTAAGGGTTTTAAACAATGCTTGATCCAATGGACCAATAAAAATTTTAATGTTGTTTAGCCTTTAACCCTCAAAGCCCTGAAATTTTGGAACAACATAGAACCCGATTAATGGTCACAATTGTGACCATTTGGAGTCTCTACTTTGAAGCGCTTTAGTGCTGTTACCATGGTTTCTCCAACCGACACTAGGTGTCACCAATTTTAATAATCAAGACATGCGGTCAAAATGTTGTTTTAAACAGCATCAAGGTGTTTTTAATCATTTAGTTATAATAATAATTGTCTATATCAACTTAATTTAAATTGCAATTAGTTTCACATTAACTCAGTTCACCATGTGTTTCAAAGATGAAGGGTTAATGCTGTGTGTGGTTATTTAGTTTATATATAGGGGGCGCAATATTCTAAAAGCGCTCTCACTAGAGTAAAATTTGCTGTGAAAACAACCAAAAACTTAAGCTGGGAATTTAAAGGGACCGTTTTTTCTTTTTACAATAACTTTTTCATTTTATGCCTGATTGCAATGAAATTAATTCAGAAAATGTAAATGCATATTCTTAACAGCTACTGCAAATTTCAGATTTTTTAAAAAAAATTTTTAAAAAATTTGTATTCACAACTGCAGCTGGTCACAATTGTGGTATAGGATGGGGCTTTGAGGGTTAATACGTCGGAATCAAACAATTGCGCCATTTTTGAAGGAAAAAAAAAAAAAACATTATTTATTACACAATTGCTGACAATTTGCAAAATCAATGGCGTGTGGTTGTGACATGTGATTGACCAATTTTGAAATAAATTTAATCAGAGTGCCGTAGTGTAGTGTCTTTTAAAATCTATATTTCGATTGGTTCTTAAGATTTCCCAATATCTTCAGTTTTTTTTTTTTTTTTTGTTGAAGAAGAAATGAGGTCAAGTGTTTCTTGAGTATAATCTATACTTTGATGGAATTTTTTTGTCATTTTTTTCTTTTCTTTATTTTTTTTCTTCTTACATCACAAAAGACAGAAAAGGCCTCCAGAGCTCATGAGATAACATTGGTGTTTATCTTAGTCTACCAGCAGCACCATTTCTATATTACAAACATTTTTTTATTGTGACGACAATCAACATGCAAATGAGGGCTGTTAATATTTACCTTTAAAGCTGATATGATCTTTTTATAATTTAAAGGCTTTACGACATCAAATATTTTATGGCTGAATCATTTTCGGCATCCCTTAAAATGGCCTAAATGATTTTTATTTATTTTTTAAAGTTTTCGGAACACGTTTAAAAAAATTATTTTGTATCTCGAACAGCCTATTTGAGCTTGGTGAAGGATATAGTTGGGCGCTGCTGGCAGGGTGCTGTTTCTGACGTCACAGTTGGTATTCCCCATGTTAAATACATCGGGTTTATGTCACAACTGGTAACAATCTTGCAAATTCTCGATTTGGTCTCGCTTTTATCTCACACTTGTTCATATTGTCATCTGCTCGTTTTTACAACTTCTACAGTAGTCGCATTCGAAAATGAAAACCAATCTGGTTTATATCGTTTTAGAAAAGTTGGTTTTAGTCTGGTGTTGGTTTTAGACCTTAAAACTGCTTAACCCTCGGATGGCAAGCTTTAAAAATAACATTAGTGGATAACCCATAGACACGATTATGTTCACATTTCGGGTCAAGTAGTTAAAGCGCTGTTGCATTTGGTTGAAAAAAAACTGCCGCTGTTGGCGCTAGTTTTTTCCAAAAATGGCCACTGCACATGCGCACGGAGTTTCATCTTTACTTGGCTTTCCTGCTTCACAATCTTTTTTTAATGTGATCGTCTGCTAGTAACCCTGAACAGAAGCACTTTAGCCAATATGCAGTGAAGCCGGCTTTTTTTTTCTGCTGGAGTTTTAAGGGGCTAAAATTTGCCGATCAATTATTTCAAAAAATATCAAAGCAAATACTTCAAATTTATTTTTATGCAAAGTTTATTAGTATTTGAACAAAGTCAGAAAATTTCAGCTTCATAAGATAAACCAAAAAAAAAATTTCCTATTCAAGAAAAGAGCTGAACACAATCGTGTTATAGGTTGCCCATCCAAGGGTTAAACCAAAACGATCTCTGTCGGTCGTTTTAAACCTGGTTATTGGTTATAAGTTGGATTCTGTAGCAGCCATCTTGGATCAAGCATGGTGTTTCTCGATTCCAAACTGAGGTCTTAGCAAATAAAATCGGCAGATTTTGTAGGTGGGGACATCATTTAACATCATCCTAACATTCCATGTGAAATCTGTAAGAGTTGCGAAAAGTAATTATCAAACCATTTGGACGGACATCAGCGAACATCGTGGCCGCGGAACATGCACCTACGTCGGTCACGATGTTTGCTGACTTCCGTCAAAATAGTTTGTAATTATTTTTCACAAATTTCACTACTTTTTAGCTGGATCATCATGGAATATATTAGCCAAAATGAAATAGACAATTTATCAGCTAAATCTAATTTTTGATTTTGATTTGGTTTATCTGAAACATCCAGCCAAGTTTAAGTTAGAATTTAGTTAAAACCAAAGGTCATTCGAAAAAATTGCTTTAAAATCAGGCTAAAACTAACTTTTCTAAAACGGCTAAAACCCGGTTGGTTTTTATTTTCGAATGCAACTAAACTCTATCCAACAATTCGTGCACGAAACTGAAAAGTGAACTTTTTTGCATTGTACCGAAAATATATATTGTGGTATCTTATTTTAATCTTCTAGTCGATCCGAGTCGAAAAATCATCGTTTCGCATCCAAAAAATGTGCGCAACAATACAAAAACCCAAATGTAAATAATTTTTTAAAAATATTTTATAAGCGTTATCATTTGTTAACAATGGCACGCACATTTTTAGACTACGAAACAATGATTTTTCGACTCAGCTCAACCAGAGGATTAAAATAAGATACCACAATATATACTTTCGGTTCAATACATACGCCATTAACCAATGGGAGTTTCGTGCACGAATTGTTAAATAGATTTTTAAATCCGAAAATATTTCTCTGAAAAAAATCTCTGAAAAATCATTTAAGGGTTTTAATATAATAGAACTAAAATAAATATTTTAAAATTTAAACCTTTTAAAAAAATTAATTTATCCAGAAATATTTAAGGATTCTTTGACAGATGTACATGTATGTTACCATAGCGACAATAATCCTCTTTCGTCAATGGAGTGCAAAAGGAAAAAGCGATTAAAGTTATTTGTGTGTACCACAACTAGTGGGACTTTAAAGCCGAAAACGGGCGGGTTAATCGATATTTTCTCGTGAATTGGGATAAAGCGCTGCACGTTGTAAATGAGCAGTTTTCTTGTTCTTGTCAACTCGAGTCTCGAAGCGTTTGTACTCGGGCCGGCAATCGATAAATGCGACGGTTGCGCGACTCGCTTGATCCGCCCACGTAATCGTATTAATAGTCGCAATGAAAGCGACGCTGTTCCGTCTCTTTCTACCCACTTGGGGTTTTTTATTTTTTATTTTTATTTTTTTTATTTCTATTTCAAGGTTCACTCGACGATGGTTGTTCGTGTCACGTGCAGTTTCCTTCTCGCGATGATGTTACGCTGCGTCTTTTCCGTCCGCAGTGAGCGAATTGATTTCGGACCAGTGGCGCCATCTGTTGAAGTAAAAAAAATAATTTTTTTATTTTTTTATTTTTATTTTATTTTATTTTATTGTTTATTTAATTTTTTTTTTTTTATTTTTTTTTTTTTTTTTTTATTTTTTTTTTTTTATTTTTTTTTTTTAGAGGTCGAAATTGGAACAAAGTCTTGAAATTTTATCCGAGATTGAGCTCTGTCCACCTGCAACGCCTTATCGGTCCCTTCCAATCCAGCTGGACATGAGTGCCTTCAGGGGGACTCAGCAGAAGGCGGATCTCATCTCTCGGTTTCTACACGACTCGGGAGCATTTGAAAACAAACGTAAAATATTTATTAGTTTGTTTGTTTGTTTTTGTCTTGTAATTTAATATGCTGCCCCTGAGCTTCGCTGCTGAACAAGTGGCTTTTAATTGCGGAGTAAAGCGGTCATTTGTATTCTGTAGGTGGATAATCGATGTATACACGTGCTTGAGTGGTTTCAGATGGTTATCAGAATTTGGTTTATTTGTTGTGTATTTGGGTTGGGACTTGAATTGTACTTAATTGTTAATGACTAAACATCTGAAAACAGAATATACAAAATTTATACACAAATTTTACGTAAAATACCGCTAAAATACCGCTAAGATACCGCTAAGATACCGCTAAAATACCGCTAAAATACCGCTAAGATACCGCTAAAATACCGCTAAAATACTGCTAAAATACTGCAATTTTACTGCTAAAATACTGCAATTTTACACAAAATACTGCCATTTTTACAATAAATTACTGTCATCTTTACAATGAATACTGGAATTTTAGACAAATTACTGCAATTTTACACAAATTACTGCAATTTTACACAAAATACTGCAATATTCACAAAATACTGCAATTTTACACAAAATACTGCAATTTTACACAAAATACTGCAATTTTACACAAAATACTGCAATTTTACACAAAATACTGCAATTTTACACAAAATACTGCAATTTTACACAAAATACTGCAATTTTACACAAAATACTGCAATTTTACAATAAATTACTGTCATCTTTACAATAAATTACTGCCATCTTTACACAAAATACTGTATTTTTATACAAAATACTGCACTTTTACAAAAATTTTGCGATACATTTCGATAGCACCCAAAAACCGAAGTTATATCCAAAAGAAATTGCATATTTACTTATAAAAACTTAATTTTAAACAAAAAAAACTGTACTTACCCTTTTCCCTAGGAAAGAACAGCATGCCGAATAATGGCAAGTCAGACCAGGGTGCCGAATAAATCGAATTTTCTGGCATTTTGTCCATTTGATTATTAATTGGCCAGTTGACTACTTGTCGAAAACTGGTCAGACTCGTAATTACCGGCATGCCGTTGTTTCCGAGAGAATGGGGTACACGTCTAAAAACTGCAACTCTGCTTCCGCAAGATGTGCAGCCATTTTAATTTTTAAAAGTGCAAGATCAGCAGAAACGCTCTAGAGATTTAAAAAAAAAGTCAATCTTCATCGTATGAATTCTTAATAAGCAGCGTATATTTATTCAAATTGAAATTGAAATGAGGTTTCGCCCCCACATGAATTCTTAAAAGGCAGTTATCAACTCAAAGTGGATTATGGAAATATTTTAATAATAATCACAAACCCTGTAATCGAATATCTCTTTTTTTTATATCTAGATATTGTGTCCACAATCTTAAAGAATACTCTCGAGTCAGACCGAAGTATGTTTGCTGCCAGGGCTGTGGTTGCAGGCGAGGAAAACAATGTGCAGGAACCAAAGTCCATTTATACTGCCCATTGGAAAAGCACCAGGCATTCGAACAACGTGTCCAACTCGCAGGCTGACACCACGGTAACTTCGCAAGAAAACATCCTTTTAGGCAATGTCCCGTGGTGGAAGAGTGATATGTCTTATCATCCGTCGGTTAATGACTCTTCGGAAGGCTTTTGGAGTAAACCTTATTATTCGTGTCACGTGAAAAAGTGGCTCGTGTCATACACTTGTGCTCTCTATCATCCTGTTGATGGACTTATTCATAGGATTAAAAGGTTTGTATCGAATTTTTTTCGAAAAGGAAATGGCTAAAACAAAATTAACCCTCCATGCTTACAAAAAAACATCGGATTTGTTATTGGTTTATTAGACAGTTTGCGATTTCTCGAACGAGATTTTTATTATTACGAAACTTGTATTATTACGAGATTTTATTAAAAATCTCGTGATTTCATTTTTCGTTCCAACACTCTCGGACGAGATTTTTGAAGAATCTCGTTTCAAATTGTCGTGTATACGACTTCACTTGCGCATGTGCACTGCTTACAATCGCAACAATTGTCGTGAAATTCTGTCGCCATTTTCTCTCCGCTTCGGCTGTAATTTTGGCAAAGTTGTGGCGATTACATTATCTCTGGTTAGTTTTTTAATCAGTCAAACATCTTGCACAAACCACAAGCCCAATACTTAGGCTTAATTTGTGCAAGGTGTCTTGTTTGGCTAAAAATTGCTGCTGTCGATTTAAATGACGTATGTAATATGTTTCGTGACAAACCGCAAACACTGATACGACATTTTATTAACGAGATTTAAAAAAACGAGATTTTTTTTAAAATTTTTGTTTCTTTAAAAATCGTTTTTGGTCTCGTACGAGAAATCGCAAACTGTCTATTGGATCAAGCATTGTTTAAAACCCTTAAATGATTTTTCTGAGATTTCTTTGAAGTATATTAAAGGGTTAAAACCCAATGTTGGAAGTTGTGAAAACGAGCAGACGACAATATGAAAAAGGGAGAGATAAAGGCGAGACCAAATCGAGAATGTTGATTTTGTTAGTTCTACCAATCGTTGTACCAATCGTTGTACCAATAGTAGAAGGGGGAGTAACGCAACTTCTTAGTTCAGGGGTTATAAGACCTAGGTGGCGCCACTATCTTTATGGATATGTATTTGGCCTTCTAACTATGAGCTAGTACAATTTCATGATCTAATCAGGGAATTGGTTGACTTTTCATCTAGCGTCAGTTCATCGGGTCCAATTAATCGGGCGTCAAATGAACGGGTCAACATTTTAACGACGCGTCAATTAAATCGTGCCGACAATTGAACGGCCCGTCACATAAACACTCGCCAAATGAACCAATTTTTCTTCCGGATAAGTGTCGGCCCGTTAATTTGGCACACGTTTAAATGTCGTACCGGTGAAACATCCTTTCGGTTATTTGTTCGCGTTTAAATGACGATGAAAGGTCGTAATGCCGTATAATTTAAGGTAATCGCGAGTCTGCATCCAATTTAGGTTAATATCTTCGTGTTTTTAAGCAAACATCGGTATTTTGTTTCTTTTTGGATTGAATCTCATGCCCTGTTCACACTTAAACCACTTTTGGACAAAACCCACCCACTTTCAGAAAGTTTTGCGTTCACACAACTCGGATCAAAATGGCCGACTTTTCTACAACTTAAGTTTAAGAAATCTTTTCTATAACCTGACGTCATACCTCTAAAACCCGTCCCCTGACCAATCACGTGACTGACCAGTGGCCAGATTTCATTCAAATAAAATGGCAGCAAAGTGGAGCACATGGGCTGAAGGTGAAATAAAATCATTCTTGATATTTGGCACAACGATAAAATACAATGTGGATTAACTTCAACGAAGCAAAATCGCATTGTTTACGAAACAATTGCCAATCGATCAGCCGTCTTGGGCTGTAATAGGACTTTTGGGCAAGTTAAATGACTTATACAAAACTTCTTCACAAGTGTGAACAGAAAGAAGAAAATGAATTGAAAGTTGTAGAAATTAAACTTTTAGAAAGTCAGAACTTCTACAAAACTGGTTCAAGTGTGAACTAATCATCAGTGAAAATAGCTAAATTTGTCAAAAATTACGAATATTTATTTGGACGGAGATTGTTGATCAATTTGGGTGTGATATCCGATTTTCACAAATTTACCCAGATTTTGTCCTTAATTTTGCTACTTCTACTATTATTCAGTAATAAAAATTTTTGATGTTTTAAACCTTTTAAAAATTTTTGATATTTTAAATCTTTTAAGATAGGATCCATTTGGACCCAAATAATCGTTTTTTCTATTAAAATAAAAGTTTTTCTTTCAGGTTTTTTTTATTAAAGGGACACTGTACCCAGAAATGAAAACGACATATGTTATAAATAAATCACACTGATTACATGGTCAAAATCTGTATAGATGATGGGCCACCAATTGAAAAATATCAAAAAATTTTAAAAGGGGTGAGAGAACAGCATTAAACTGACTTCAATCGTCATTCTTCTCTATATTCCCATTGTTGGCAGCCATTTTTGCTGTTGCTTTAAACGTTTGTCCCCTTCTCTGCTGCTGTGTAACCGCACCACAAAACCTTACGCGTCAGTAAATAGTTCCAATTGTTTTTTATTTTATAAAACATGAACTCTGACTACACTGTCCATCAAAAAATGGTAAAAATATGCAAAAAAAAGTCTATCTTGGCAGCCATCTTTGCTGTCTTGGGTATAAAAAAAAAATTTAAAGGTTGGGATTGCGAGGATTAACGAATTTTTTTCTCGAATTATTGCGGTTCGTTAAATCTAAGTTCTAAGTGAACTCTTTAGAATTGTAATCAGCCCCATTAATTTTCTTTAAAATAAAAAAAATAAAAATTGAAAAAAAAAAATTATTCAATCCTGATTCCTGATTGGTAAACAAAACTGACATCAGATTCATATTTTTCGATTATTTTGAATGTAACAAAAAATTATCTTTACACTATATGGGGATTTGGTATAATGGGGTCGGTCCATGACCTCACGTCATCAATAGAGTTTTCACATGCCTAAAGTCTATTTACCTATAAGTTTGGAGTAACTCGGATCGGTCGTGGCAACTAACTGTTAAATGGTGTTGCGCTAACAAAGCAGTTCTAAACCGATCAAAACCGGTCGTCAAATGTTCGACCGGGCCATCTATTTATTCAAAATGGCGGTTTGATCGGGCCATGATTAGTACCAATCATGGATTGAGCCCGAGGAGGTAATCATTCGTCTAAATCTTGTCCCTCGTGATATTTGAGATTTACAAATCTCAACAAATCCCCCAAATCCACACAAATACACAAAAATTGATAGAAATCCATAGAAATCCATATCCAAATCTTGGGAAAAAGGCACTAAATACCGCTAAATACGGTATTAATTCACACCAAATCCACGAATCCCGATGTAAATACGTAAATCCACTACAAATCCACCAAACTCAGTTGAAATCCGCACTGAACCCAGCAAATCCGTTGCGGACCTACAAATATCGAAAAAATAGTTGATGTACTTTTTTTTTTTTTTTTTTTTTTTTTGCTTATGCACTCCACTTCCGGATGACAAGATTTCTGCCGGAACCCCGCCCGAATCCGCCCCAAATTAGTACAAATCCACCAAATCCACAATCAGATTTGTTGGATTTACAAATCTCGTCCCTAATTTTTGCGAATGATTACCCCCTCGATTGAGCCATCTATTTCTTCAAGATGGCGGTTTCGCGCGGTTTATTCAAAAATGACCTTTACTTTCATTACTTACTGACAGACATGCGACTAATCCGAGTTTCTCCGAAACTTATAGGTAAATAGACTTTAATTCACATTTTTGCTTTATTTCGTTAATTTGCTGTAATTTATAGTTTTATTCCTATATTTTATGTACCACTTAACGACCGACTATTTGCAGAGATTGGGTGGAAAATTAGCACCAGTTCTGTATGGCAGTTAACCATACACATTTGCTCGAAATAGCTTTCTTATTACCCGATCGTGTGGTGCAGTGCAGCCCATGCACGCTTATTTCTCACAAAAACTGATTTTATTTAATTTTTTTTATTTTTTTTTTTTATTTATTATTATTATTATTATTATTATTAGCAATTTAGCTGGACTATTTGTAATCGATGTGGATGTGTCTCGACTGGATGTTAATCAATGTGACGCGTTATTATCTGATGGAAACTCACAATTGACCGCGTTTCTGGGCACACATAAGTGCGATATTAATTCTAGTCAGGTGTAAATTTTTTTTTTTTTTTTTTTTTTAATAATTTTATTCTAAATTTTTTTTTATTTTTTATTTATTTATTTATTTTTTTTTTTTTAGTGCATTTTTTCACCTGGAAAAGGCTGGATTCGAGGCTCGTACACTTGCCAATGTAGGGATGGATTTTATTCTACTACAACAAATCCACTGTTTAATGGATCTCTTGTAGAAACTACATATCGGACAGCACGGTAGGAAATCGATTGATTGATTGATCGATATTGAAATAAAAATATAAAAAAAATAATTATTTATCTTTATCGGACATGTCTGTGTAATTAGAGACTTTGCGATTTCTCGTAAGAAAAATTACGAAATTAAAATGAAAAATTACGAACTTAAAATAAAAATTACGAAATTAAAATAAAAAATTAACGGCATTTTTAATTACGGTATTTCGTGATTTTTTTAATTTCGGAATTTGAATTGCGTATATAACAGGTTGCGATTTGTCACGAAACGTATTGTTTACGACATTTAATCGGCGGCAGTAATTTTTAGCACTTTATCTCAAATTAAGCCTAAGTATTGGACTTGTGGTTTGTGCAAGGTGTTTGACTGATTAAAAAACAAACGGGTGATAATCAAATCGCCACAAATTTGTCAAAATTGCAGCTGAAGCGGAGTGAAAATGGCGGCGGAATTTGGCGAATATTGTTGTTATTCCATTCAGTGCGTGCGCATTTACGAAATGAAGTACGGAATCTCTTTTTCTTTTTTTTTTTTTTTTTTTTTGTTACGAAATTAATAAAACGCGAAAATTAAAACGAAATCATATTAAAATTTCGTTTTTTTTTTATGATTTTGCATTTTAATTTTTTTTCCTACGAAAAATCGCAAATTATCTATTGTCATCTTTGAAATATCGTAAAACCCTGGCATTAGCAACCATGGGCTTATTATCGAAAAACCGCAATTTTTGAACTTCGAAAAAAAAGTCAAGCGGGCCGATTTTTAGCCCATGGGTTCTAATCTATATGGTAATTTATTATTCTAATTTTTATTTTAAAAATATTTATTTTTTTTTAATAGGGTGAGTTATTCTCTTTTGTTTGTTTGTCGTAAATGTGCGATCGGATGTTACACCTGCACTGATGCTTCCAAATGTCTATCGGAATACAATTGGCCTTTCAGGTAAAATATTCTACGGAAGCTTATTAGGACA
Organism: Strigamia maritima; assembly: GCA_000239455.1. Taxonomy (NCBI): domain Eukaryota; kingdom Metazoa; phylum Arthropoda; class Chilopoda; order Geophilomorpha; family Linotaeniidae; genus Strigamia; species Strigamia maritima. Next base: position 21,477 of record JH431954.1, on the reverse strand, counting down.
ACTTATATTTTTTTTTTTTATTTGCAGAATATCTCTATTGACTATATCGATGCTTTGCATTGCACTCACTTTGCTCCTCATTGGTTATGTCTATCATTATAGGAAATTAAAAGTATTTTGAGGAATTAATTCTTTCGGATGATAACAAAATTAATTAGATATTTTTTATAAAATAGGTTATTAAAGTGGCTAGTCCAATTTTTCTTTCGGTTACATTACTGGGTTGTGTAATTATGTACATGGAGGTAAAATTATGAAATATTTTTATTAGAGACACTGCGATTTCTCGTACGAAAAATTACGAAATTAAAAAAAAAAAAAAAAACCGATATTTTTAATTATTTCGTTTTTTTTTAATTTCCTAATTAGTATTTCGTACAACAGGTTGCGATAAAAATTTGACTATTCTTAACATACGATTATTAAACCTATACAAATTTCAAATTGATTGTTTTATTTTCTTTAAACCCTGAATAAATTTTAAAAAAGATGGTACTGTTTGTCAGACGGTAAAAGAACGAATAGATGAGGTCAACATCATCATCGCTTCGTTTGTTCAACGTACCGACTGCCTCGCCGGCAGTCGGTACGTTGAACAAACGAAGCGTGCGAACGAAGCCAACTAAAATGATTAAAAATTTTACCAAATTTATTTTAACAGTAAAACACATACATTTTAAGTTCCTTCTCATCGGTTTCATTATCAAAAACGATCAGTTAACTTGAGCTGTTAGATCCGAGGTTAGAGCGAGTCAAAATGGCGGAACACAACAAACTAAGCAGGCAGAAAGGCGCATGTGCAAACATTTTTATTTTTGAAAAAATATTACGAAATAGTTTTTTTATTTCGTTACGGAATTTGAATCAAACGAAAATTAATACGAAATCATATTATAATTTTGTAATTTTTTATGATTTCGTATTTTTTTTGTACGAAAAATCGCAACGTCTCTATTTATATATATATTTATTTATTTATTTATTTATTTATTTATTTATTTATTTATTTTTAGATGATAGCTATTTTCCCTGTACTCGATGTCTATAGTTGTATTGCGACTAAATGGACCCGACATTTAGGATTCTGTGTTACATACAGTGCGCTATTACTGAAAACATGGCGGTTTGTAAACAGAAGAAAATATCTATTTATTTATTTATTTATTTATTTATTTATTTATTTATTTATTTATTTATTTATTTATTATTTAATTAGGGTATCGCTTACATACCGCGTCAAGTCGGCGCATAAGATTAAGTTAACCGACAAACAACTCCTTCATTGGCTTTTCCCAATACTTCTGGTGATGTTGATTTATTTGAGCACGTGGACAGTATCATCTCCACCTCAAGGAGAATATATTAAAGATTATCAAGGACTTAAATTTAAACAATGTACTTATAATTGGTGGGACCACTGTCTAGGAATTGGTAAAATATCGAAAAATTTTAAATTATTTAGTTAATTCATTATTTTTTTTTATGCTTAAATAAGGTGAAGTTCTCTTTCTTTTATGGGGAATTAAGGTATGTTATAATGTGAGAAATGCAGAGACATTGTTCAATGAAGCCAGACACATCAGTTACGCCATTTATAATATTGCTATTGTGAATATCATCATGGTGGCCATTCAGTAAGTATTACACTAAAAAAATTAAAAATTAATTAATTGTTTAATAATTTTTTTTTAGTCTTCTCATATTCCCACATGCATCTCCAGACATGAAATATTTATTAGGGTTTGTTAGAACCCAACTCAGCACTACTGTCACAATCACGTTGATATTTGGTCCAAAGGTACGATAACAATTTGAAGGGTTTAATGTCAACACAGTTTTTATTAGTCCATTTGATCAAGCATCATTTAAAACCCTTAAATAATTTTTTAGAGATTTTTTGAAAAATATTTTTGGGTTTAAAAACCCGATGTTGAAGTTGTGACAACGTGCAGACGACAATATGAAAAGTGCGAGATAAAAGCGAAACCAAATCGAGAATTTGCGCGATTGTTACCAGTTGTGACGTAAACCTTATGTATTTAACGTGTGGAATACCAACCATGACGTCAGAAACAGCCGCCCTGCCAGCAGTGTCCAACAATGTCCCTCACCAAGCTCAAATAAGCCGTTCGAGATATAAAATAATTTTTTTAACCCTCGGATATGCAAGCTTTAAAAACAACATTAGTGGATAACCCATAAACACGATCATGTTCATATTTCGGGTCAAGTAGTTAAAGCGCTGTTGCATTTGGTTGAAAAAACTGCCGTTGTTGGCGCTAGTTTTTTTCAAAAACGGCCACTGCACATGCGCACGGAGTTTCATCTTTACTTGGCTTTCCTGCTTCACAATCTTTTTTCAATGTGATCGTCTGCTAGTAACCCTAAACAGAAGCGCTTTAGCCAATATGCAGTGAAGCCGGCTTTTTTTTTCTGCTGGAGTTTTAAGGGGCTAAAATTTGCCGATCAATTATTTTAATAAACATCAAAGCAAATACTTCAAATTTTTTTTTATATAAAGTTTATTAGTATTTGAACAAAGTCAGAAAATTTCAGCTTCATAAGATAAGCCAAAAAAAAATTTTCCTATTCAAGAAAAGAGCTGAAAACAATTGTGTCATAGGTTGCCCATCTAAGGGTTAAACGTGTTCCGAAAACTTTAAAAAAATAAATAAAAATCATTTCGGCCATTTTAAGGAACGGTGAACATTATTCATTAGTGTCTTCTCAGGGGCCCTTATTAGTTAGGGCCGCAGATTTAAATAATTCTCGTGTAAATAGTAGAAAAATGAGGTATAGTGACCGAAATTGTGATTTTTCATGAAATGAGTATTTTGTCGTAGTTCCATCGGGTCCTAAAAGGACAAGGAGATGTATATGACAGCCGAGCGAGGGCGCGCGGGGTCACAGCTTCGTTCTCCTTGAACGGGATTGGCTTGATGCACGAGGAACCCACTGATCTCTATCAGGAGAATGAAGAGCTCAAAGTAATTTTGACTCTGAAATATTGGAGAGAGAAAAAAATGTCGAAATTGAAATTTTTTATGATTTCAATTTTCAGGAAGAAATCCAAAAATTGGCGGCGCAGATCGAATTCATGAAAATCGTTCACATGGAGATGAACAACCGACATCTGAAACCGAAAGCGGGCGGTTACTTCAACCAGACGGCGGCCGCGGTGGTGGCGGCCAACGTCAGCCACAGTCCCGTCGCCAGAGCCGTCTACATGAGGTTCGAGAGTGCGGACACTCCCACGTCGCGGATTTCACCCGCAGCTGAGCTGATTAGTGAACGAGTTTGACCTCAACGTGGCACGTCGTTGCTCGAACGTCGTATTCCATGCTCCTATCCGTATAACTCGAAGAGTGCCGAGTGTGCCGTCGTGTTGGCTATTTTTACAGATATTCACTCACATTGGCCGTGATATTTGAATTAATTGCTTTGTGCTACAGTGCATTGACAATAGGGGGTATTCAGAAACAGCGCACGTGTGCGCAAGTGTGAGACTGTGAAAATGTGAAACTCGCACTGCGCATGCTCAGTGCAACGCGGATGAGCTCGATCAACAATTGTTTCGAACCCCTTCAGCTGTTTGTATAGGCCTAATATTTGTCAGTTTTTCTCGTTGTGTTTTTTGTCTTTTTTTTTTTTTGGTTGATTTTTCGGTTGATTTTTCTTTTTCTTCTGTGTGATGTCATGCGATGTTACTGGCCCTTTGAAGCGAGCTAAGCACACCCAACTAAATAGTTTGTGTTAATGAGGTTTTCTTTTGGTTTTTTAGTTTGTTTATTTACCGTATTCCATCTGAAAGAACGGCATGGCGGATAATGGCGAGTCAGACCTGGGTGCCTGATAATTCGAATTTTCCGGCATTTTGTCTATTTGATTTTTTATTGACCAGTTGTCTACTTGTCAAAAACTAGTCAGACTCGTAATTACCGGCATGTTTCGGAGGGAATACAGTATTTATTTGGTTTTGATTTTGAGAGGTTAGTTGAAGAATTAGATACTAGGTGTCGCTAGTTGATCATTCTTAAAATGCAGAGGATTGTGATTAGTTGGGGACTGAGGATTTTTCAAGTGCTGGATGGGATTTTAATATGGATTGGTTCAAATTTTACAACTGATTTACCTTGGATAATGTAATGATTTGTCATGATTTGCCATGATTTGTCATGATTTGCCATGATTTGTCATGATCTGCCATGATTTGTCATGATTTGTCATGATTTGTCATGATTTGTCATGATTTGTCATGATGTGCTCTGATTTGTCATGATTTAGTTTGATTTTCACATTTGTTGTGATTTGTACTTTGCTATATGAATGAGATTTGATTTGAGATTGGCAGTTTTGTAATTTATTCACTGGATTGGATGAACCCTCCTTCACCTATTGGTATGCTGAGCTGATTCAACATCTTGAAATCACCATTATTCCATCACCAACACAAAATGTCTACCAGGGGTACTGTTCAAAATTTAATTACTGAAACAAAGTGTTGATTATTGTGCAGAAATGAACAACAATAATGATGCAAAGTGTAATTCTGGTCCTGGTTCAATGGTGGCTGATTTTGTACAGTCTTAAACTCCACCTACTGTCAAAATCTTGATGGAAATAATTTTAGCTGAAGGTCTGTTGTGCTGTTGTTTTGTGGCTTTTGGAGTTTATGTTGGTTTTGTGGTTGGGAATTCGGAGAAATAAAATGAAAGGAAAGTGTAGTGATATGAATGATTTTTCTTTTTATTTTACTTAACCTTTGAACCCCTGAACTTTAGGAACAATGTAGAACACTGTTAATAGTGACAATTGTGACATTTTGGAGACTCTGCTTTGAAGCTCTTTAGTGCTGTTACATGATTTCACCAACTGACACTAGGTGTCACCAACTGTAATAATCAAAACGTTTGGTCGAAATGTCGTTTTGAACGGCATGCAAGATGTGTTTAATCATTTATTTGTATTAACAATTGTCTATATTAACCCTCAGACGCCTAACATTTTGGGTCAACGCAAAGACCTATTAGTGGTGTCAATTGACATGTTTTATATACTCTGAGTTGAAGCGCTTTAGTGCTGTTACCATGGTTTTACCAACTGACGCTAGGTGTCACCGTTTGTAAAAATCAAGACACTCGGTCAAAATGTGATCATTTGAACGGCATGCAAGGTGTTTAATTATTTATTTATAATAATTGTGTATATTAACTTAATTTTAATTCCAATTAGTGCAATTAATTGCAATTGATATGAAATGTGAACTGAACATGTGCCAACATGTGCTTTGTTTATTCTCTACTTTGCATATAGGTGGAGTTGTATTTTAAAAGCGCTCTCGCTAAAGAGAAAAAATGCAGTGAAAACAGCAAACGTTTTAAGCTGAGATTTTAAGGGGCTCATATTTTCTCTTTACAATAACTTTTTTTTATAAGTCTGAAAATTACCAAATAAATTGAGTGTATGTAAAACCACTTTTTCAACAGCTCCAGAAAATTTCAGATTTTTTGAAAAAATTTTTGAAAAAAATTTGTATTCAGAACTATTGCCTGTGTCAATTGACCCATAGGATAGGCTTCTGAGTGTTAACTTAATTTAAATTGCAATTAGTTCCACATTAACTCAGTTGACCATGTGTTTGTGTGTTTATTTCGTTTATATATAGGGGCGCAATATTCTAAAAGCGTTGTCACTAGAGTTCAATTTGCAGTGAAAACAACAAAAAACTTAAGCTGGGAATTTAAGGGGACCGTTTTTTCTTTTAACAATAAATTTTTTAATTTATGCCTGATTATAGTAAAATTAATTTAGAAAATGTAAATGTATATTCTTAACAGCTACTGTAAATTTCAGATTTTTAAAAAAATATTTTTAAAAAAAATTTGAATTCACAACTGCAGCATGTCACAACTGTCACATGGAACGGGGCTTTGAGGGTTAAAAAGAAAGAAAAAAAATATTGGTTTCTAGTTGATCAGAAATTGTAAATATTTATTACTTTGTATAAGTAGAAGAATTGTGGTTTGTTTTAGATAGCGAAAATTGCTTTGTAGAACACGAAAGATGGAAATTAGTTTTATTTTAATTCGAAGATGTTGTATAGTAATATTTGACGAATTTAAATATTTTAAATTTCTAAATAACGATGAATTGTCATTACATCTATTTATTTATTTATTTATTTATTTTCGCCAAGGCTATTTCCCTAAACGAATTTCAAATTCCAGTTCACCATTCTCATGACTTAGCCTGCAGACGGGCTGACCTCACCTTACTAGGTAAAGTGGACTGGAAATAGAAATTATAGCTACGAGCCATTCGGGGAAATAGTCAGTACGTATTTATTTATTTATTTACCGTATTTTGTCAATTTTGCGCCGCTCTTAATTCCCCTTTCCCTTTCCCGGCTGCCGTGGCGCTAAATCGACAAAATACCGTATTTAAAAATTAGAAAATGTGAAAAATATATTTTTTTTAATTTACTTTGGATATGCAGCATTAGATGGCGCCTGTGTAAACCGAGTCTTCCGTTGTGCTTTATTTTTTTTTTTTTTTTTNTTTTTATTTTTAATTTTAAATTAAATAAAAAAAAAAAAAAAATCCAATTACTAAATGATTAATACCAAAAACAGCAACAACAACAACAACAAAACCTTATTTCGGCTGTGTATAAATAAAAGTGATTCCAATAAAAAATAAATGGAAACGAACACAATTCGCATTAGATTTAACACGAGTAACGTTCCTCCTCGTGTTACACACCATTCGGGTCGCGAAGATCAGGCGCTTTTTTTCCTTTCTTCTCGTTTCCATAGAAACTCCAAACAACACAATTGATTGAAATTCGTCCGACATCTCAGTATTAGCCATCAGATGACCCTGCGAGCGAGCAGCGCCACCTGCTCAAACCCAGGTGAGTCATTTTATGAAAAGATGAGAACGATAATTAAAAGTTCCTCATTTTCGCTCTCATTTTCATTTTCATTTTCGTTTTCGTTTTCATTAACGAGGCCATTTCGCCTTTTCATTCTCTCTCTCTCTCTCTCTCACCTTGCAACGAAATCCCAAAGTGGAGTTAAAGGGGGGGGGAGGTGGGGGAAATAACAATGTCGTTGTAACGAGGCACGTTTGCTGTTTCCGTTTTCCTGATTGCGACTCGAGGCTGACAAACTCGATTGTGGCCACCTCGGTGTAGTGCAGCGAAGCCGTCGTTGTACCGCGTAGTGGTCACTCTATTAGTTAGTGCGCTGCCAAAGCGCCGGTAATTGGCTTCGGTACAGCGAAAATGTCATTGGGTGCGAAATGGGAGGGGGGGGGGAGGCGGTTTACTCGTAAATGCGTTTGAATCTGATGAGAAATGCTGGAGCCTTTAAGCCATCTATACTAATGTGCTTTTAGCCTCTTTCGCGGTCCCTAGTCCCTGTGTAGCTCTTCATTTATCATTTAGTTGTTGTTTAGTTTGTATGAAAATATTTGTTTGATATTATTTCGAGTTTGGTGGTGGTTTTATTAAATATTTACCCTGTTAGAGATTAGTAATTTGGAATTATATTAATGAGGATTTGTTCTACCGTTATGTAAACGCTATGTACTCACTCGCATTTGGTGCTTTGAACGATGAATACAACTATTTTAGCGTTCCTACTTGGGTGTGTTTAATTCCGAGTCTATCTGTAACAAATATTAGATTGTTTGCGATTTCATTATTGCAAGAATGGCAAAAAAACGAGATATTGTTAAAAATTCTGTTTTAATGGTTAATTGATGAGATTTTTGAAAAATTAGGTAGGTTATACGTTGTCGTTGGATCGTTTGCGATTTCTCGTATGAGATTTATTTGATTATTACAAGAATGGCAAAAAAACGAGATATTGTTAAAAAATCTGTTTTAATGGTTTGATGAGATTTTTGAAAAATTAGGTAACGTTGTCGTTGGACCGTTTTCGATTTCTCGTACGAGATTTATTTCATTATTACAAGAATGGCCAAAAACGAGATATTGTTAAAAATTCTGTTTTAATGGTTAATTGATGAGATTTTTGAAAAATTAGGTACGTTATACGTTGTCGTTGGATCGTTTGCGATTTCTCGTATGAGATTTATTTCATTATTACAAGAATGGCAAAAAAACGAGATATTGTTAAAAATCTGTTTTAATGGTTTGACGAGATTTTTGAAAAATTACGTTACACATTTACTAAGATTACAAGAACATGCTTTTCTGGAGAATGTCGTCATTATTTATCAACTATTTTTTTACTTTTCCCACTTGAGAAATGATGACGTCATTTTCCAGAAAAGCATGTTCATGTAAACTTAGTAAATGTCGATGGACAGTTTGCGGTTTCTCGTACCAGATTTATTTCATTACGAGAATAATATCAAAAAAACGAGATAGCGTTTAAAATGTCGTCCCTTTGTTTTAATGGCTTGACGAGATTTTTGAAAAATTTTTGTTACACATCGTCTTTAATGTTTTGTCTCGTTCGAGAAATCGCACACTGTCCGTTAATTTTGTGTCTTGTACAAGAAATCGCAAACTGTCTATATTATGTGTTGTTCTTTAACAGCACATTAACGACGTAGAGATGGCTAGATTACTGCGAACTATTGCAAAAGCACCGCCTGCCATGCAGAATGGGCTTCTTTCTCGTGCATTTATGCTCGGCAGTAAAAATATCCTCAATCCCATTATGTTATTACGCTTTTTGACGCATGCTGCCCCCTTTTGTTCGCTTTCCGCATGTATTTATTAGAGTTTATAATTTTTTTTATTTTTAAATTAAATTTTTTTTTTTTTTTTTTTTTTCCTTCAATAATCAATTAATTCAATTAATATCGATTCCAACTAGAATTTCCAAACCCCCTTTTTTTCCGATTCCTCGCTTTCCCCCCTGTCCATCAGGTTAATTCCCTCCGGATCTGTGTCTGGACCACAAGTCTACTTCCCTTGCCCTGACGTCACTTGGGACCATGATCAGCACAAACGTTCTCATTAGTCCCTTCAGGGCGTTGTCTCGGGGGATTTTCACTACTGATCAGTTTGCAACGAGAGAATGTCAATGTGTGATGGACACGCTTTGTAGGGAAGTCTACTTTTATTGATTTAACAACAAAAAAAAAAAAAAAAAAAAGTATTTTTTTTTTAAGTTTAAAGGGTGAATTGTGTGAGTAGGGATGGGGTGTGTATATTTATCGATTGCACCGCGTTGGCCAATGGGACTAGCGGCCTGTGGGAAGATTTATGTCCATGCGTCGGCGTTGCTCTGGGTACCTGTGTTTGTGTCTCAACAAATATTTGCCTTTGGTTGGGGCACATCTGGAGCTGATCTTGCACATATCCCTCGAGCAAATCCCAGGTAAGTTACTTTTATACTCGCATTCACTGTGTATTGTCTATAGTATCTTCCAATTTTTTAATCTTAACAATGTACTCAAGAATAAAAGTCGGTTGTAACTACAAATTCGTAGGGTAAACGTGGCTCGGAATAATAGAGATTTTGCGGTTCCTCCTACGAGATTTAAGTCATTACGCAGAAAAAGATATTCGGTGCGGTCAATCCTGAAAAGAAAAGTCACTTATTTGCCTGAAATGAGTTTAGTGAGGCAAATACTACGTAATTTACGTGGTAGTTGCCTTGTAGAAGTGACTAAAGTGACTTTTAGAGAAAAGGCAAACACAACTCACTTCTTTGACTTATAGAAGTCACTTGTTTTTACTGCGCAAGCTCAGTGCTCACAAAAATTGTTTTAGTGGCAGCCATCTTGGAAACGATTTGATCGTTGATTTTTCTCGACTCTAAACTGAAGTTTTAGCGAATAAAACCTGCCAATTTTGTAGGTGGGGACTTTGTTAACCCTCAGACGCCTAACATTTTGGGTCAACGCAAAGACCTATTAGTGGTGTTAATTGACATGTTTTATATACTTTGAGTTGAAGCGCTTTAGTGCTGTTACCATGGTTACCATGGTTTTACCAACTGACGCTAGGTGTCACTGATTGTAAAAATCAAGACACTCGGTCAAAATATGATTTTTGAACAGCATGCAAGGTGTTTAATTATTTATTTATAATAATTGTGTATATTAACTTAATTTTAATTCCAATTAGTGCAATTAATCGCAATTGATATGAAATGTGAACTGAACATGTGCCGAAATGTGCTTTGTTTATTCTCTACTTTGCATATAGGTGGCGTTATATTTTAAAAGCGCTCTCGCTAAAGAGAAAAAATGCAGTGAAAACAGCAAACGTTTTAAGCTGAGATTTTTAGGGGCTCATATTTTCTCTTTACAATAACTTTTTTTTATAAGTCTGACCCATAGGATAGGCTTCTGAGGGTTAAACAAATCCTAACGATTCCTTGAGAAATCGTCATGAAAATAGGTAAGAGTTGCGAAAAATGACGATAAATCAGGGGTACGGACATTAGCGAACATTGTGGCCGCGGAACACACACCTACTTCGGCCAGGATGTTCGCTGATGTTCGTCAAAATAGTTGGTCATTTATTTTTTTTTTAAATTTTATCTATTTTCTAGCAGATTCTCATGAAATATATTAGCCAGTAATAGACAATTTATCAACTAAATCTAATTTTTATTCAACAATTGAAACAATAAAAATAGAAATCCAAATGCATAAATAAATTTAAATACTTTTTAGTGCGTGATCTAAGTGTGCTATACCAGACAGATAAGGAGAAGTGACTTTTCCTTTTTAGGATTGAATGCATCTATTGTTAAAAACTCTACAACAATATCTTTTTTTCGGCATTCTCGTAATGAATTAAATCTCGGACGAGAAAACGCAAAATCTCTTTCACGTCTTTTGTTGCTTTTTATTTGATACAATACAAAGTTAACTGCGATATTGTGCCGTTGGATGGTTTACGGCAAGATTACAGCGAAAGTGACTTTATTTGTTGAGATAATAGATAAAATTGTTTTATTTGTTGAGTTTGCGGGTTTTTTTTGTTACAATAGGCTATTTTTATGGGTTTTTGTATTGTTTTGTATATACAATGTCATTACGATTGTTCTTCTTGTTTGCTGGATGTTAATTTTTGTCTTCATCACAATGGAAAGGGTTAAAGAAGCAAACGCAGACAAGTCGAGGCAACCACTGAATCAATGGTTCGGGCGCCGATCGACCTCTTGCGGTCGCCTTACGAACTAATCGTCCAAATTGACGTTGTTTGGCGCGCGAGGGCAAATTAAACAAATGTTTGCAAATTGGTTTGACAAACTCCCACGGGAGGTCGATGTCTTCCATTTTTCACCTTACTTACACATTCGCTCGTAAATTGGTCGCGGAAGTTCTAACACGCCCAACAAGTCAAATAAAATTATTTTCCCAAAAATAAAAAAAATAAAAAATATGGACGTTCCGCCATGTTTGCTTAGGTAAAAGCATGGGTTAAAGCCAGCATCGAATTTCCTTTTTTTATTTCCCTATTGCGCATGCGCTGTTTGAAATATTCATTAGACCTGGCTATGAATTATTGATAAGTTGAATAAGTGAGTAACAAGAAGAGGATGGAGGGAGATGTTGAAAAGAGGGGAAATGTTGAAGTGCAAAGAGGGAAACCAAAATGTTGTTCATTTTATATGTATATATATATATATTATTTTTTATTATTATTATTATTATTATTATTATTATTAATTTTTTTTCTTCTAGTATTTAATTTTTATTAGACAGTTTGCGATGTCACGAAAGAGATTTTATTACGAACGTGAAATAAATTAATTACAATGAAATAGATTCGTATTTATTAATTATCTCGTGTCTCGTAATTAAAAATCATTATATTGTTTGAGGATTGCGATTGCACAAATAATGTCCTTAAACTCTATCCAACAATCCGTGCACGAAACTGAGAAGTGAACTTTTTTGCATTGTACCGAAAGTATATATTGTCGTATCTTATTTTAATCCTCTAGTCGAGCCGAGTCGAAAAATCATTGTTTCGTAGCCAAAAAATGTGCGCAACAATACAAAAACCCAAATGTAAATAATTTTTTAAAATATTTTACGAGCGTTTTCGTTCGTTAACAATGGCACGCACATTTTTGGACTACGAAACAATGATTTTTCAACTCAACTCAACTAGAGGATTAAAATAAGATACGACAATATATGCTTTCAATACAATGCATAGGTCATTAACCAATGGGAGTTTCTTGCACGAATTGATAAATAGTTTAGTATTATTGCCTAATGACATGTTTATATAAAAAAAAATATTTAGTTGCAAACAAATTTCTAACCTAGAAAAAAATACTCCAAGCCGATGAGAGCCAAGATGGCTGCCACGCTCGCTTCAAATTGCAGAACAATGCGCATACGCGAAGTTTGATGCACACTGCGCATGTGCAGTGCATTCGTATTATCAACTTATTACACGAACGAATTGAAAAAAATAAATCCCGTACATTCATAATATACGAATGTTAAATTAAATAACAAATTTAATCTCTGAAATCTCGTGTATTAATTCAACAATCGTAAATAAAAAAAATACTCGTTCGTGACATCGCAAAATGTCTTATTATGTTGTGCGCAATCCAAATACATACATATCTTTAATAAAAAGGTTTATTGGTTCTGGAACAGGTATATATATATATAGCCATGGCTGTTACATGTTAAATTTTCAATACAACAATGTACATTGCTGTAGTTACTAGCAATACGTATGATGATTATTATTAGAAAATCGCACATCACGCGTGATATTAATTCCATTGATGTGTTGCGAGGAAGCCTCAGTTTTGGGGCTCGGATAAAGGTGTGATGAGACCATCCTTTCATTCTTATTCCACGCACAACTCGCAGCAGGAGGCAGTTACCATAGAAACGAGTTAACCAACAAATGAAGGAGTCCACCCCTCCATCCTCCCACTTCCCTCCTTGGATGAATTAGACCCCATGAGGGGCAGGTTGCAACGGACGTTGTCCACCAACACGTCACAATAATAAATAATAATGGCGGTTGGTTTAAGTGGGGTGATGGGGGGGGGGGGGGCAAAAACACCTGGTTTTTTTCTCAGGGGCTGGTATTGTTGGTTGGAGTTGGAATCCCCCATGTTTGTCTATGGATCCGATTCGATTGCGGGGAATCAAATTGTGGGATGTGAACAGGTGCGCTGTACATTTAGAGTGATGTCATTTAGATTGGGAGTTGGGTGGGAGGAGCATTAATAATGGGGATGTGCGAATGTTTGTTTTTTGTGGAATATCAGTCGTGTTGTTTTTTTTTTTTGTTGTTGTTTTTATGGTTGTGGAGTCGTTAATAAGTTGTTGATTTGGTTTTGTTGTTGTTTTTATTCGATTTTAGTGAATAACAGATAGGGGAATTTATTTATAGCAGTGCTAATGCAGTGTGAATGGTAAATATGATTGGAAATGGTCTATAACTGGTGTTTTGTGATGTTTTCATAAAGAATGATACGGTGAGAAAAAATCTCGAGAAATGTCGTTTTATATAGTTATACGAGAAAAAAATCTCGAGAAATGTCGTTTTATATAGTTATACGAGAAAAAAATCTCGAGAAATGTCGTTTTATATAGTTATACGAGAAAAAAATCTCGAGAAATGTCGTTTTATATAGTTATACGAGAAAAAATCTCGAGAAATGTCGTTTTATATAGTTATACGAGAAAAAAATCTCGAGAAATGTCGTTTTATATAGTTATACGAGAAAAAATCTCGAGAAATCTGGATTTAAATAATTATACGAGAAAAAATCTCGAGAAATCTCGTTTTAAATGAGGAAAACATCTACGAAAAAAAATGTCGAAAAACCTCGTTTTAAACGGGGAAAAAATGTCGAAAAACCTCGTTTAAACGAGAGAAAAAAATGCTCGTTTTAAGGAAAAAAATCTCGGAAAATCTCGTTTTAAACGGGGAAAAATTGTCAAAAAATCTCGTTCTGGACGAGAAAAAAAATGTCGAAAAAGCTCGTTTTAAGACAAAAAAAAAAAAATCTCGGAAAATCTCGTTTTAAACGAGAAAAACATCTCTCGGAAAAACATCTCGGAAAATCTCGTTTTAGACGGCGAAAAAATGTCGAAAAAACTCATGCTTTTTCTCGAGATCAGTTCAAAACAAATATCTCAACCCTTTTTTTTTATTAATATTTTTAAGTTTAAACTCGATAAAATGATGACGTTAGTTTTGTAGTGAATTTTTCACGCGCATGAATTAATAACGAGGTGAAAATGGAGCAAAAGAAAACACGAAAGGGTGGAACGAAAAGCACGTGCTTTCCATCGCCAACCAGTTGACGAATATTTGATGATGATGGCGGTACGAGTCGCACACAAGGGCGGAATTCAGGTGAGACTTGACTCACTCTGTCTCCATCCACTCATAACGGGGCTCCTTGTAATCCTCTAGCGGCAGTTTTGTGCACGACACGGGTGAAAAACCCAATTGGATTAGGCTTAAATAAATCCCCCTTTCTTCCGTGTGTACACAAACTCGCGGGTAAATCGATATTTCCTCGGACACACGTCACTAATTTCAACACCTGACTGAAAAAATAAAAATAAAAAAAAATCTGGGGGGGGGGGGGGAGAAGGGGGCACTTTTGTTTTAACTCGTTACACAAAGACAACTTCCGTTTGCAAAATCGAGTTTTTCTTTTTCCTCAATTAGGGAAAGTCACGTGACAGATTTTACCCTCAGTATTGATCGGTGAAAAAAGAGAAAAAGTTTTTTTATTTATTTTTTTTTATTCGTGAGAATCGTGATACCTGCGAGGTGGAGCTAGAAACACTCGACAAGTGCTTTGACTGAGATCTTAAATGATATCCGGCCAACTCGGAATGAAATGATTGAGGCTCAGAAATCAGATCCAGTTTGGAAGAAAATTTTCGAAACTATCGTTGAGAATATACACTGCAAATCTAGGTGTCTAAATTTTGTTTTAGGCACTTGATGATAGCTTAAGTTAGGACACTTTAAGAACCTAAACACTGGTTATATTTAATAGCCGTTTGGATGAGCCTAAAAATCAAGGTGACTATTTTGGAGTGCGGAATTGGCAGTTCTGAATACCGTATTTCCTCGGAAAGAACGGCATGCCGGATATTAGTAAATCGGACCATGGTGCCGGAAAATTCGAATTTTCTAGCATGCCGGATAAATTGAGTATTACTTACGTTTTACAGCACCGATTCGATTTTTACCGTAAAAATGGCATGCCGTAAAAATGGCATGCCGTAAAAATGGCATGCCGTAAAAATGGCATGCCGTAAAAATGGCATGCCGTAAAAATGGCATGCCGTAAAAATGGCATGCCGTAAAAATGGCATGCCGTAAAAATGGCATGCCGTAAAAATGGCATGCCGTAAAAATGGCATGCCGTAAAAATGGCATGCCGTAAAAATGGCATGCCGTAAAAATGGCCAGATATCAGATTTTCAAAATCTGGTCAAACATGGTTTTTCTAGGATGACATTTTTCCCGAGGGAATACGGTATAAGACAAAGAATTGATCGAACTGCTGCTAATGAATAGACAGAAAAC
>JH431953.1:21893-48491 GCA_000239455.1 Strigamia maritima | reverse complement strand
CCTTTAATCGACAAAATACGGTATTTATATTTGGGCCAATGCAAGAGTGTCATGTGCCCTTAGTAAGCCATCAAGTTTGTGTCTTAAAAATTACTAGTTGCGTTCAATTTGATTTAGGGAAATTAACTTAGTTGACTTAACTGCTAAGTTGACTTAAAGTCATTACATGTGACGTTTTGGATGTCATAGTTATGGCAAATGACTCGCTTAAGGTAATTAATCTCACTTAAGTTGCGTTCAATATTTGCATGAATAAAATTCTTAAGTGTAGCAAGTATTGAAGTGGAGAAATGCATGTAAAATTGTATGAGTGCAGCAGAAACACGTTGAGTTGGTAGAAGGGTTGAAACCACACTAATCCTTTAATAACAGATAAAGGGAGTTGTACATTCCACACTGGTGGTGCTATAACACAGTGACCAGGTGAGTGGTCACTAAAAGAAGGGCAACAAAACACAGAATGAGAAAATACCTCAAAGTGTGGAGTTGACTTAAAGCGGCAGGATATGATGTATTTGACGTCCTATTCATCTAAAACCTCCTACTTTAGACATCTTTACTTAAGATACGAATTGGGTAACTTAAGTAAAGATGTCTAAAGTAGGAGGTTTCAGATGAATATGACGTCAAATACATAACATCCTGCTACTTTAAGTCAACTACACACTTAAGAATTTTATTCAGGCAATATTGAACGCAACTTAAGTGAGATTAGTTACCTTAAGCAAGTTATTTGCCATAACTATGACGTCCAAAACGTCACATGTAATGAGTTTAAGTCAACTAAGTTAATTTCTCTAAATAAAATTGAACGCACCTAATGTCATTTGAGATTCAATGGTTGAAGCAGCTGAGAAACATGTTTATTTTGTAAAAACATCTTCCAAAAAAAACACTATGTTGTCTGCTGTACCAAACAAAATTGCTGTTTTTATGAAATTTTGTGACAAGAAGAATTATTATGTAAACTTATGGGTCTGGGTCCAAGGTTATGTGAAATTTGTATCCCACGTAATGATAGCACAGATTATACAGATAGCAAGGTCCATCTTATTTACATCATTTTCTTGAAGCGCGGTTACGGTGGCGCCCTCAGGTGCATAAGTAGGTGCAACTAGGTGTGAAATGTTCTTCATTTGGCATTTTTTTCAAGTAAATTATTAATCATAAATCAAACGATTTCTTTAACAATATAATTTTTTTAAAAATAAATTTCAGCTAATATTTGGTGGTTTTTATTTAAAATGTTTTTGAGTTTTTCTAATCAGCCACCAGGGGAATGCATAAAACCACGTTTCAACAATGGCGCCGACCTTGCTATCTGTATAATCTGTGATGATAGTACCTTGGGTCCAAGGTTATGTTGTATACAAATCACTATCAGATACACTTTCTTAGAAGAAGTTATCTGTACTTTTTTTTCCACTGATAGCTGAAAGAATTAGACTTTGGTTTAATAAAATGTGTATTACGTACCATAATATAATTATTTTAATAAAGATTCTGTTTGGAACTAAACGTGCCTACAGTCAGTATGAAGCCATTGTTGGTAATTATTATTATTATTATATTATGTTTATTTTTTTATGAATTTTTATTTTTATTGTGTAGGTTTTAGTATTATTTTCGCTAATTACAGTCGCTTTCGTATCTAGCCACGATCATGATCATGAAAACAAAGATTGTGTTGAAATAGAAGGCAAAGAAGGCCGTGTGAAAAGATGTTCTAAATTCAGAAAGAGCGAAATGGAAATTGAAAAGCCAATAATTATAATTGAAGGAATACGGAAGCGAGATTCCGAAGAACACTGAAGAGGCGGCGGTCATGGCAACGGCAACGAAAGAAGGGAAAGCGGAACAATTGCAATGACAATCCTTTTGTAGGCATTGTTCTCAAGTTTAAGTACAGATGATAAAACAAAGTTACAGCCAAGAAAAAGGACCAAAATATAAAATAGGCCTATCATTATTTGACTGATAATGAATTAGTAAATTACAGCTGCTGAGTAGTTATAATATCTGGAGATAAACAAAATTTATATTCTCACAACTTATAATAAACAGAAAAATGATTGATGTTTCTAGGTTGAATTGCAATTTTAAGTATTTGGAAGACCCCCATAAACTCAAGACCAAATTACTGATGACTGCTGTGACTTTATGCCAAAATTCGCTTTAAAAAATCTTTATGGCAGATTTATAAATGTAGTCCCGTCTTATACAACCTCACATCAACAATTATATGACAAAAAGTCTGATTGTTTTTTGGCTAAGCCATGTAGCATAAGGGCGTATTCCGCTGCTACACTGCCACGGCGGCAATAGTGGCGGTGAACCCTGTCTTACTGGTGTAGTGGCAGAAGACGCCGTAGGACTGGATGATTGCTCATTTATTTCAAGTGTATGGTGCCTAAAAGGTTCATGTATTAAAACTGAAATTCAAGTTGTAAATAAACAGACAAGGAAGCTCACTGCTTTTGCAACATACGAGGAGGCTCACTGCTTTTGCAATAGACAAGGAGGCTCACACTGCTTTTGCAATGGACAAGGAGGCTCACTTACCCAGAAGGCTCAAAGCTCACACATCAAGTCGCAAGCATCAAGACAGATTAGGAGGCTCATCAGCCCAGGAGGCTCATCAGCCCAGGAGGCTCATCAGCCCAGGAGGCTCATCAGCCCAGGAGGCTCATCAGCCCAGGAGGCTCATCAGCCCAGGAGGCTCATCAGCCCAGGAGGCTCATCAGCCTAGGAAGCTCATTAACATTAGTCTCTGATTGTGGCAAAAAAATTATAGGAAGTGGAAAAATGACATTCCAAAATGCAATTAAATTAAAAATGATTGAAATTTTAAGCTGTTTTATTTGATTTTTGAAAACATTCTTAGTTGTGGCTACTACCTGATTGCTTGAAAAAAATCTATGACTACACCTATTTTCAAATCTGGTGATCCCAACTTGCAAACCAACTATCGTCCAATCTCTGTCCTATCGTATTTAGTAAATTGTTTGACGAGTGCATGGTAAAACACATGTGGTTGTGTCTGGCTCTGCCTTCCACGTATAACCAATATAGCACTAAACACAACATTACCTGTTCCCATCTTCTTCTCATCGTCTTCTCTGCTGCTGTAGAGGCCCTCGAGAAGAACTTGGTACACATTCTTGCTAAAACTGATGTCTCTAAAGCTTTTAACCCACCTCCTCTTTCTCTCTTGATTGGGTGTCTTCACGCCCTCGGTTTGCTTGGTGCCTGCTTAGCCCTGCTTGACTCCTACCTTACTGATCGTTCTATGTTCATCTCTGGTGACGGCACTGCCCTTGCCTAGCCCCCAGATTGCGGCACTGTCCAGTGTGATCTAAACTTGAACCCCTCTTAGTTATCAATTGTGTCGCCGGTCTAATTAGATGGATGGGAATGAATGATATGAATGATAAATTGCGCCTGTTTTCTTCTTTAATACAGTCGGTTCTACTATATGGTGTAGAGATTTGGGGGCTTAGGAGACAAGAAGCTGCTGAGAAAGTATACAGACGATATATGAAAATGTCAATTAAAGTTAGCCGCAACTGTCCTGACTATATTTGGCTAACAGAGCTCGGAATGCACAAATTAAAAATTACCACTATGAAACAAGTCTTGAAGTATGTGATGGAAATTGCAAATATGGACGATCATCGTTGGCCGAAGTTATGCCTAAGGATATTAGCTTCTGCAGTGGAGGCAGGACTTGGATTGAGTACTAAGAGAGGCAGGAAACAGCACGTTAACGCGACAGATATGGGATGGTGAAAGTGGGGCGCAATTAGGAATCACATGCGAGTCGATAGCAGGTAGTCACTTCGAGCAGAGAATTCAGTACCGATGGGCAAAGATTGACTAGTCATCGTATAATGCTCGGTATAAGTCGTTGAAACAAATCTACGGTAGAAAAGAGTATCTGTTTGATAACACAAGGACAATTAACCAGAGAAGATGCTGGGCACAATTAAGGTGCGGAACACTGGAACGTGCTATACGTGTTTGGATGCCCCCAATGCAGCGTCGATGCCGATTGTGTGTGGAAAATGAGGAAACTATTACATATTTTTTTCGCACAGGGAGATGGAGGACTTACATAGTCTAGTTCGAGTCAACAGGATTGATACAGAGGCAAGATTGATACAGCTGCTTGCCAGGCCAATTGATGTGGAAGTAGTAGATTTTATTCAAGAGTTCGGGAACAACTGCTGCATATGCTACAATAATGTATCACAGATTGTAGAATTTTCACTCAAAGCATCTTTGGTTCAAAAAGTTACAAAGTTCGGAACCGCTATCTCATATCTTTCGTAAATTTATTGATCAACAAGTATGACAAATCATACAAATCCGCAAAACTTCTAATAACAATAATAATAATAATAATAATAATAATATTAATGATAATGATAATGATTAATGATATATAATGATAATAATGATAATAATAATAATAATAATAATAATAATGATAATGATAATAATAAAAAATAATGATAATAATAATAATAATAATAATGATAATAATAAGGGGGGAGTCGAGCGCGCAAAAAAATATACCGCAAAAAAAAGAAACGACAAAAAAAGAACCGCAAATAAAAAGAAACGCAAAAAAAGAAAAGCAAAAAAAGAAACGCAAAAATTAAAAATTAATTAATTAAATAAATAAATCAATAATAATTAAATAATAACGCAAAAAAAGAAACGCAAAAATTAAAAATAAATAAAAAAATAAATAGCACAAAAATTTTATTATAGAGAATCAAATTCAATCTTCAATTCCTGTAAATGTTCTTACTCGTAACACAATTTCTCCACGACAATTTGGACAAGTTTGGTTGCGGTCCATTAGCATTCCAGCACAGTCATAACATGTAAAAAGATGTCCACATGGAACCAAGACCGTATTGGCAACAGTATCAACACAAATAATGCACAATGGCCTTGGTACCTGAGTGGTGGCTGCTACCTGTGGAGTTTCAGGTGCCTGTGGGTCATTGCCCCGCCCACGACCCCCTCTACGTGGCCTCCCCCGTCCGCGTCTACGCACTGGTGGTGATGGTGGCTCACTCAGGTCGCTCACATCACTCGTAGCACGCACAACACCACGACCCCCTCCACGTGGCGTCCCCCGTCGCTGTCCACGACCTCGACCACGACCTCGCACTGGAATCACATTATCAACCACAAAAGCCACTTCTTCAACTACATTTTCAATCACATTATGAACTACAAAACCCACATCTTCAACCACATTTTCAACCACATTATCAACCATATTATCAACCACATCATCAATCACATCATCAACCACATTAACATCAATCTCGTCATCCACGTTTTCAACCATTGTGTCATTTGTAGACAACTCTGGTATATCATGAGCAACTGTACGTAAGTATTTATCAATCCTTATTTCACCTGAATTCAATTTAGCTTGCGCATTGATGATGTGTATATTATTTAAAATATAAACTTTCTTCTTCGCGCGTCGTATCCTCATGGCGTCGTCTGCTCGTTCAAGATCAAGTCTCGTTTTATCCTCAATGTAAATCAGTTTAACCATAAACTCCCATATGTTTGGATGTGACAACCCAATTCGTTTCAGCAAAGTCTTATGAAAACTTTCCACATCATTGTTTGTACGCCTGATCAAATCAAAAACTGAGAATCTTTCTGGCGTTATAATTCTTATCCAGCGGCATTCGATATACAACAATAGAGACTGCACCGTACCCGAATCAATGCCCTGAAGTCGTGTATACTCACGTATAGTTTGAAGACCGGCAACAATCGATGTGTGTGGCAGCAAAGACAGCGCCATGCATCGTTTGACTGTCCTCGTAATTCGTGGATTGTCACGGTAACCATCGGTGAGTCCCAGTTTTTGAACTCTTCGCCAAATTGCCTGTGAGTAATGAAAAAAGCAACCTGCAACTCGGGCTTGAGGAAAGCAAATCGAAACGGCATTCTGCAAAGCAGTTTCGAAGTCGGACATCACAACAGTAGGATTTAAATTTGGTTGCAACTCCAAAACATAACGCAACAAACACTCATTTGCTGCCTGTGTTTTGTGTGTCATTAACACATAAATTGCAGGGAAGGCATAGTCAAAAGCAAACGCGTGCAAAGTACAAAATTGCATGAACAAATAGGGTGAAACTTTAAACGTACCATCGATGTGAAGACTCGTCGTTGTTTGTAAAGCATTCAACAATTCGTCACCAGCGAAAACAATACTAATTGATCCATCTAAAGCAGTGAGAATGTTACGAAAAAATGGTTTCTCATGTAGTGTTGTAGAGTACAGAGGATGTTGTTGCAACAGATCATTAAACATTTGAGCATCCCCTGGAATTGCTGGTTGCGAGCCACGACGATGCCGTGCCAATGTGGATTCGATTGAACCAAATGCAACCATGTGTGCTGCATTCGGAAAGCGCCTCGATTCATCTTCAACAATCTCACTAAATGGTGTAGTTGTTTCAGCTGCTCTTTTTTTGCAATTACTTTCAAGTTGTCTTCGGTCAATGTCATTTGCAAGAACCAAATGATTATGTGGTTTTTTAATATTAAATTCACCATCTTTACGAATTGCGCGGGATGGGCAATCATCAACAATACATCGACAGTATTGTGTTTCACCTTTACTTGAGTACACTCGAAAGATGTAGCCTTTTACAGTGAAGTTTGAACATCCTTTCTTCCTGCCAGATATTTCCATTGTGATTAATTGCAGGGATTGATGAATTGAAATTAATAATAGAATGATTTGTTTAGATATATATATACGAAAATAAAAACATTTGCGTTTCTGTTCCGACTGACGGAACTGAAACGCAAACGCAAATAATCAAATTTGCGTTTCTGTTCCGACTGACGGAACGAAACGCAAACGCAAATCATTAAATTTGCGGTATTTTATTATTTATTATTTTATTAATTAATTAAATTTTTATTTTTAGTATTTTTTTATTAATTATTATTATTAAATTAAATACTTTTTTTTGCGTTTTGTACCGCCTGTTTAAAAGAAACGCAAAAAAATAAAAAACTTTTGCGTTTCTTTTTTTGTGCGGTAAATTTTTTGCGGTATATTTTTTTGCGCGCTGCATAGCGCCCCAATAATATAACAATGATAATAATAATAATAAATAATAATAATAATAATAATAATAATAATAATAATAATAATAATAATAATAATAATAATAATAATAATAATAATAATAATAATAATAATAATAATAATAATAATAATAATAATAATAATAATAATAATAATAATAATAATAATAATAATAATAATAATAATAATAATAATAATAATAATAATAATAATAATAATAAAAATTTAACAAGATTTAAAAAAAATAAAACAATTTATTAACCTTTCCTGGCTTTTGGGATAGGCCAATGCGTGGGGCCCCAGCTTTTGTCTAGACCCGGTAAAGGCTCTAGCCAATGGGGTTTCTTGCAATGTTTTAGAAACAGAGTTTAGTATTTGACCCAAACGGCTTTCCATAGCGGATGCCATCGTTTGCATCTGTGTTATCCCGGTAGTAATTAATCTCGATTTATTCAATTCGTAACATATTTCATTTTTACATACCTTATATTTGTTTATTGTATTAATTTTCAGCATTTCGACATCCTCCATAATCCTCCGTTGTGACTGAGTATTAATATTAGGATCAATCTTCTCCCTAGCACCAATCCATCCAACCAATCAAGTAAGAAGCGTCTGGCGGGATTTTGATGAATTAAACATTCGCGCCAACCACGAAACTTCTCTTCCTGTTACAAATTTGAGTAGCTGGCCGCGTGTTTAGACGATTTTGTCAATGAGAAAATCAAATAATTCCATGGCAAAGTGAGTTTATAATTTGTAAGAAGTTATCGATAATGCGAGATCTAACTCGTAAAGATTATATTACAGAAATAAATCGTCTTTACCACTTTCGCCGTCGCCACGAAAATGGAGCATAAGTTCGCTGGAAAACAGCCCGGCAACTCCAAAACGTCGTCTTTTACGAGGCGGTTTAGACTCGGACGAAGAGAATTCATCAGCTAACACATCCCCAGCGCCGTTTATCTTCAGGAATTTAAGAGACCTTAAGGAATTTGGATGTTTAGACGAATCTTTAGACAGTGACGGTAAAATAAATTAAAAAACTGAAGTAAATTTATACTAAAAATACTAAATTATTTAATGATTTTTCAGATGAGATTGATGATGGGATTCAGACGAAAAGTTTTTATGGGAAACAGAATTCGAATTTTGACGATTTGGTTGCGAAAAAGAAAGTTGGGAATCAATTAAAAGCGGATATTGAGGCGAAATTAGTCGCTTTGAAGGGTAAAATTGAGAAGAAAAACAAGACACGAGCTAGCAAACGTACAATTACGAAATCTGTGGCTAAGAAAACGCCGAATAAAAAACTAGCAACGAAAATTGAGAAAATTGAACGGACTGTTAAAGAAGGTTTGATTTTTCGATGTTCATTTTTATTTATTTCATTTTTTTTATTTTTATTTTTAGAAATGGTTACAGTCGGTGATTCAAGTAATTCTGAAAGGAAAAGGAAGTTTTTTAGTCCTCGTTCGCCGTCGAGGCGATTGAGAAGTACAATTATGATCGGAAATAATAAGTATAAAATTAGTTTGTATTGGCAGTTTATGTGATTTTGTTTATTTTTTAAATTTATTATAATTTAGGGTTCAATTTGAAGCTGTGTCCAAGAAAAAGAGAGGTTTTTCAATCGACGAAACGGGGATTGTCGATGAAATGGTCGATAACGAGTGTGAAATGTTTAGGAGTGAGGAAAATGAGGAAAAGCGTGAAATTGGAATTGAAGATGAGCGACAAGTTGAAGCGAGTGAAACTTGCGAAGAAATGCAGGTTGATCATTCGGATGATGACATTTTCGGAGATGCGCATGGGGAAACTGAAGAAAATATAGAAAAAACTAACAGTAAAATAAAATTAATGTTTTTATTTAGTTTCAAAATCAGTAAATGTTACGCTGTATTATATAAATTCAGTAAAAGATAATTTTTATGGATATAATTAATTATATTAACTGATTTTGTAACTACAGTTCGTACTGTAAACGGGAAAAACTATAGATATGTCGACTTCTAAGCAAATTTATTGTTTCAATTGTTTAAAATTTGAATTTAGAAATTACTTGAAAATTCATATAATTTCTGGTTAAATTTACAAGTTATTGTAAAACAAGTTATAATTTGCAAGTTAACATTTATGAAAATTGACGATTATACGTTATTTCTGTTAAGTACCATATATACTCGCGTATAAGTCGAGGATTTTTGGACCAAATCTAGGCCTATTTTTCCAAATTCGACTTATACGCGGATCAAAGAAACCAACATTTTTTTTTTTTTTAGAATTTTACAAATTACGTTCGTTCAACATGCTGGCGACCCCATAGGCTACCTATAGGGTGGCTGAACGTTGAACGGACCTGATTTGTGAATACCGTATATGCTAGCGTATAAAGTCGAGGATTTTTGGACCAAATCCTGGTATTTTTCTTCCAATTCGACTTATACGCGGGTCGACTTATACGCGAGTATATACGGTATTATCTATAGATGTGCATTTCTTCACGAATTCGTACATAATGGTTAAAATAAGTCATTAATTAATGTTTTTGATAGTTGCAATTATAAATTTAAAGGACATAATTTATGTTAAAATTTTTTACACAAAAATTTAAACATTTGTGCAATTTATACAACATTTTAAAACTATTTTCTTGCTAAAATCGTGTTATTTCACTCAATAAGGCTGTAAATTTATTTTATTTTATCTATTTTTTATTATTTACAGAAACTGAGAATAAAAAAACTAAACCTCTTTACCCACTCTTTACACGTCAACGCAGCCGCAGTGAGAACGAAATTCCGTCAAGCGTCAAGAAAAAACCGAAGAAAACTGTCTCGAGACGTTTTAAACCTTCGAAAAATGACAAAATGGAGCAGCTTGTGATCGACGTCGGACAGAAGGAGGTGGCGGCTGTCCAGTGTCCCGAGTGTGGCATGATTTATATTCCCTGTGATGCTAACGATGACGCCTTGCACGAAGTTCATCACAACATTCGTTTGAAACGACTCGCATTTCCAGTTTGTTACAAATGGAAAATTGATTTAGAAATTTGCTTTTATAAAATTTTAATTTTGTTGTTTAGGGTTGGAAATCGGAGCGTCAATTAAGAAATTTTAGTGATGGTCGGATTCTTCTCGTGTTGCCTACTGACGCGCATTATATGCTGCAGAAACTGAATGATGTTTGGGAAGAGCTTAATGTTGAATTGGGAGAACTGGATATGAAGAAAACTGAAAATTTTAAGGTAATTTTGAAAATCAATGTTGAGTTTGGCATTTTTGTGAGTGATAAAAAAATCAAAATCAGGGAAATAAGTTTTTTTAAATGAGGCAAATAGCAGTTTAATGGTATGACGATTAGATTTACGTAGAAATTTGAGATTTGATGTGGAAATAGAAAAATTCCGTTGATTTATTAAGTTGTGTTTATTGGAGAATTAATACTTTACATCTAAATGGTCTGCACAATTACTTATTTACGTAAACTTGATTTTCAATGATGAAAACTCAACTTTTTTTAAATTTACATTAATTCATTGAAAAATCATTTATTTTAACCTAATGATCCAATTGAGTACTGTAGTTAGTAAATCACACCATATGCTAATGCTAACTGATTTTGTCTTTGCTTGTGTATAGTCAACTGTTGAAGTCTACGCTGACTTGGTGTAAATTTATGCAACATCAATGGTTTACACTCTACTGTTTTTGGATCTTTTAGTTCTTTAGTCATTAATTCATCATTATGTTCCTATGTAATGTTGAAATAATATATTTACTTCATTTTATGTTTCGACAGATTATTAGATGCACTGGTTTTCCACACACATTACTGTAATTTGAAGGTTTAAAATTTTACTTTTTTTAATCCAAGTGCATCTTAATTTGTCAATCTTTGATAAAGTGTGCATTTGAAATTCAGTAACGTCAGAAATAGCGCCCTTCCACCAGCAGCCAAGGTGTTCTGAAATCTTTAAAAATAAAAAAAAATAAATAAAAAAATAAAAATTATTGAGGCCATTTTAAGAAATGGCAAAAATTATTCAGCTATAAAATAACTGATGTCATAAACCCTTTAACTGATGAAGCAAGTGTGTAAACATGAAATTTACATCTCTGGTTCTGTTTTTACCATATGATGTCACAAAAGCCTAATAATGCTTGGAATTTCAATTTTTTCAGTGCATTTTAAAATACATTTTTTTTTAAAAAAAAAAATAACATGCTGAATCTCATACAATATTCATGTTTTAAAAAAATCTTTGCGTATCCCCTTTTAAAAAAATACCGTATATACTCGCGTATAAGTCGACCCTGACTTAAAACAAGTCGAAAAGCGTATAAATCGACCCCCTAAATTTTTTATTTTTTTTGATTATTATTTGGTTCGATATATACGAGGGTCAATAGCCATTTTAGGTGTTAAAATAAAAAAATAACTTAAAAAAATAAATAAATAAAATAAAAGATTTGGTACAAAAATCCTCGACTTATACGCGAGTATATACGGTACCTTTTTTTATATAAAAAATAATAGAAACTTTTGAAATTAGATTGAAAAACTATTTTTTATTCATGAATTTTTAATATAATAAAAAAAAAAAATTCTTTTTAAGTCAAGAATAATTTAAAATTTAATCCTTCATGTCAAAAATCAATTTTTTCATTATTTTATTTATTTTTTAAACAGGGAACACTCGCAATGATTGATTATCTCGAACAATATTGATTAATATTCCAAGTAGATTTCCAAATTAAACGATAACTCATATTCTAATTGTCTAGTAATAACTATTTATTCCCGCAATTAATCATTACTCATACTTAAAACTAACTATTGATTACATTTAATTGAATAAAATGACATAAACTTTTCTCTAATTACAGTTTTACATATTCGTATCAAACGACAAAAAAATTGCAGGTTTTTTGGCTGTTGAACCCGTCACTAAAGTAAGCCATAACTTTTTACCGGAACGGTTATAAACAATCCAAAAATCAAACTTTTATTTTTCAAATTTTCTCAAACAGGCACATCGTTTGATCCCAGATGAAAAAGGATCAATTGGAAACTGTGAATCCACTTCAGTACCAGTAATGTGCGGCGTTTATCGATTATGGACTTTATCAACTTACCGTAAACAGAAAATTGCAAGTCGCTTGTTGGATTGTCTTAGGTAAAACATTAAAACAAAAAAAATTAATTAAACAATTTATTGTTTTTTTTTTTTTTGATTTTTTTTTACTTTCCAGAAACAATTTCATTTACGCTTACGTCATGTCAGTTACTGATGTCGCTTTCAGCAGTCCAACACAAGATGGCGCTAAGTTTTTAACACAATATACAGGAACCGATTCATTTTTAGTTTATAAATAACTACTGGATAAATATTCTTTTTTGTATTTTTTTTATTTTTCTTTTGTAGTTATTAGTTATATAAAAATACAATCTGTGATTTAAAGCAAACAATGTACTATGTACATTTATTTAAAAAAAAAATTATCTTAATAGATTTAATTAAAAACAAACAACTTTACAATGCTATATTTCATTTCTTCATTGACTATCAACCGCCACCGCCGCCACCGCCACCACCACCACCACCACCACCGCCACCGCCGCCACCGCCACCTCCGCCTCCTCCACCACCACCATATACCCCATACCCATTATAATACCCTGGATCGTAATAATAATAATAACCACCAGGTTTATTCGAGGTATAATAACCACCGCCTCCTCCACCGCCGCCTCCATAATGCACACTATTGGAGCCATAACCACCTCGTGGCAATGTCCTAAACGAAACACCAGGTGCACCTGGGCGTCCTGGTGAACCTCCATAACCTCCATAACCTCTATAACCCTTTGTACCACCTCTTGGCAATGTTCTGAACGAGACACCAGGTGCTCCTGGAGAACCCGATGAACCTGCATAGCCTCCTGAACCACCACGGCCAGGATAGTAAGGTCTTCGAAGGTTGCGCGTAGCTACAAAACCTCCTGAATAACCTCCTGGAAGACCTGGCGAACCAGGAGAACCGCCATAACCACCTGAACCGCCTACACCGCCATATGATCTCTTATTTACTCGATGAGCTTTCTTCGATGAGTATTCGCGACAGATTCCATCTGGCCCGCAAACGCCTCCACCATGTACATGACCTTCAGGACCAGAAAAACCAAATCCATAAGAGGATCCAGAACCGGAACTGCTTCCTCCACCGCCACCACCACCTCCTCCGCCACTAAATCCACCCCCACCGCCACCGCCACCTCCGCTTCCTGTTCCATACCCGTATCCGTGATTAGATCCGGATCCATAACCGTGGCTAGGACCGGATCCATGTCCATGTCCATAATACCCTCCATCTGAACTGTAACCATAGCTGTAACTAGCCTCTCTTTTTTCCTTCCTCCACCTCCACCGCCTCCGCCACCTCCACCGCCGCCTCCACCTCCGCCGCCTCCGTAGGAATTTATTTGGTAGTAATCGTCATAGCCGCCTTGTGGGTAATAGATGGTTGGATTTACTTCTTCAGGAATGTAACCCCCAGCAGATCGGAAATGAAGATCATCACCGCCAGGCGCTCCTGGCATTCCAGGTCCACCGCCAAATCCTCCATGGCCTCCAGAGCTTGGGAAAGACACTCCAACACCTCCGGCAGACCTGAAGTGAAGATCATCTCCGCCTGTGCCACCAGGTGCTCCTGGCATTCCGGCTCCACCTCCAACACCTCCATGGCCTCCAGAGCTAGGGAACGGTACTCCAACGCCACCTGCAGATCGGAAGTGAAGATCATAGCCGGAGGAACCGCCCGGGAATCCTGGATTGCCGGATCCACCTCCATGTCCACCATGACCTCCAGTACCTGGTGCAATGGCACCTCCACTTGCCCGGAAGTGAAGATCACCTCCACCAACACCACCAGGCAATCCTGGCATTCCTGGTCCCCCTCCAGGTCCTCCATAAGTGCCTTGTGGTGGCATTGCACCGCCGGAAGATCTGAAGTAAACGTTATCAGGATTTCCTCCTCCTCCACCGCCGCCGCCGCCGCCGCCGCCACCGCCGCCATTGCTAGCGATGAAACCTCCTGATGGTAAGTTTCTGAATGAGACTCCTCCGGGATGTCCTGGTTGGCCTGCTCCAGCATAAGATGTGGGTGGACCAATTGGTTGATTCAGTGTTCGGAAATGGATGTCAGAGCCACCAGGAGCACCCGGGGCACCTGGGGCACCACGTCGATCTCTGGTATCTGCATCCATTAGTGATGGGTTGACTGCTGTACAGAGTAGCAGCAAAATGCCGCGAAGAAACTAATAAGAAACAAAAATAAACAAATATTGGTTAATTCATAATTAGAAATGGAATGGTATGTTCTCAGCAGATATCGATTTTAGTATTAAAGAAAACAGTGGTTTAGATGTTATGTTAAATGCTCATTTGTTGGTTGTTCGGGTTTTAGTGAAAGCCATACGTAGTAGACATCTTGGATTTCGGTTAGGGCAACGTGAACCCGCGTAAGTTTGATGCTTAGTATTGATCAGAAAAGGCAATAAGTTTATTTTTTGAATGATTTCATCTGTGAAAATGACAGTTTTTACTTGGAATCAATCTATATTTGAGACAAAAGTTTTATTAGACGAAATAGAAAGTACGGGAAATAGCTTTCACTCATGCCGGCCTTGACACATCTGGAACGGCGAAACCGAACCCCATTTCCAATACACTCGCAACGATCGAATTTCATAACAAATACTCAATTCTACTTGAAAAAAATGACCACATCGATTGAATAACGCCTTTATTCAGTTTAAAAAATAAATTTTCCACTTGACCACTTTAAAATTAAATTCTAAACCAGTATTTTTTATTTTCCAGATTAATGGCCGACAACAACACGAAAAAACATCCAAACATCAAATTCCACAACCATAATAACCACCTTCATTTTTACTACCACAAAAAAAAAGGTTCGTAAACTCATATTTTTAAACTTTTAATCTCCTTCGTGCGCACTCTTTCGGCCTAACCAAACAATTAACTCTACCGTCTTTTTTACCTTAAGCTAACAATCCGTAGATGGCGCTGCACGATAAAACTCTTATTTTACTGTGTCTAATCATTTGTCAAAACAATTCTCTGCTCCCACGACCCCCAGCTGTTCCTTGCAATTAAAATTCCGCAAGCAGATAGCATCGTCTAAACGAAATAAATTATTCTCGAACTTACCTTCATCGCTGCTTTTTACTGATCTGAAATTGATGGCTGCAACTCGGTTGAATTGTCAGTTGAGTTGTGAACTGGGTGGAGTATCTGAAATAACAGGCGTAAATCCCCTTTTGTAACGTCAGTAATAGTAGGAATTGCACATGCGCAGACTGATTTTGGCTGTACCCCTCGAGCTCAATGCCCTTATTGTATGCTAATTGTGATATCATTTGAATATCTGCGAAATTTCATTGTCAGAATTAGGGAAATTAGTGAAGTGTGTCTTTGATGGTGTTGAACGTGAGTAGTAAAAGTGAAAACCGGATTTAGGAACTGGTGATGAATGCCGGATGGAAAGGTTCTGAGAAAGTCAAGTAATGGAGCTCTGGATTAAATTCAGATTTATATATGCATTGTTTATCATTGTTTTGCCTTCTGGGGGAGTTTTTTTTTTGTGGAAAAGCAGTTTGAACATGTTTGGATCAGCTTGATGGGGTTTCAGGGTTAATATAAACTGAATACATATTTAGGGGTGGCCTATAAAAAAATAATATTTTTTTCAGTTGTTTTTTATAAACTCTGAATCATTGTTTTGTAGCCAAAAAATGTGCGCAACAATACAAAAATCCAAATATAAATTATTTTTTAAAATATTTACAAGCGTTTTTGTTTGTTAACAATGGCACGCACAGTTTTGGACTACAAAAACAATGATTTTTCGACTCAACTCAACTAGAGGATTAAAAAAAGATACCACAATATATACTTTCAGTACAATGCATAGGTCATTAACCAATGGGAGTTTCGTGCACGAATTGTTAAATAGAGTTTAGTTTCACAGCAGAGATGGATTTATTGAACTCGGGACTTTACATCACCATACAGTATATTCTAAGTCTAACTCGGGGTCTCTGGAGTTTGAAAAATAGTTATTGCATTAGATGATGAATAATAAGATTGCTGAAGGGCTTGAAAAAGGGCTATGTATGAGGGGCTCCATGTGGGTATTATAGAACTGTTTCTGTGTCTTGTGTATAGTCGCCGCCCGATGCTAAAATTGAACTGCTCATTGTCAACTGCGCCCAACAATCGCAAATGCTGATGTATGCTACTACATCAAAATAGTCCTGACAATAAGAAGCACAAGAACATCATTATTTTTTTTTATAAAGTTGTCGTTTAAAATATAAAAAATTACAGTAATAGACAGTTTGCGATTTCTCATACGAGACCGAAAACGAGATTTAAAAAAAACGAAATTTTTAAAAAAATTTCGTTTTTAAAATCTCGTTAATCGTCGTACCGGTGTTTGCGGTTGGTCACGAAACACATTACATATGACATTTAAATAATACAAGTCTCGTAAATCGCAAACTGTCTAATGTATGGGCTTGTATGTTTATTATGGTTGAATGTACAACATCGAGCAGGGACTCTAGCATGCATCAACATGATTGTTGTGTAGATGATGATGCGCAGTTTAATTTTAGCATCAAGCATCGGCGACTATAGCAAGGATACGTTTTGTTATAGGTATTTTACCACAATTTTATCACAAAAATCATTAGATTTTTATACAAGAAAAATACTTTTTTTCATTGTAAAAATCACTTTAATGGCATACTGGAATAACTCATCATCTGTATACCAGCATGCAGCAGATACATCCAAAACATTTTTGCATTGTACCGAAAGTATATATTGTGGTATCTTATTTTAATCCTCTAGTCGAGCCGAGTTGTAAAATCATTGTTTCGTAGCCAAAAAATGTGCGCAACAATACAAAAATCCAAATGAAAATAATTTTTTTAAATATTATTTTACAAACGTTTTCATTTGTTAACAATGGCATGTACATTTTTGGACTACGAAGCAATGATTTTTCGACTCGGCTCGGCTAGAGGATTAAAATAAGATATACCACGATATATACTTTCAGTACAAATTGAACTGAAAGTATATTTTGTGGTATCTTATGCATATTGTGGTACAACGCATAGGCCGTTAACCAATGGGAGTTTCGTGCACGAATTGTTAAATAGAGTTTAGAATTGATTAAGGCGACGGTTCCCAACTTATGATTTGCCACATCACGCCAGCAATAATGGGCCACCCAAAAATTAAAATTCCATTCTAAATTGTAGAAAGTGTATAGTTTTTTTAACCTTGTGGTGGTACGCAAACTTTTCAGATTTTGGTACGTGGTACAAATTGAAAAAAAGATT
This sequence comes from Strigamia maritima, assembly GCA_000239455.1. Classification (NCBI taxonomy): domain Eukaryota; kingdom Metazoa; phylum Arthropoda; class Chilopoda; order Geophilomorpha; family Linotaeniidae; genus Strigamia; species Strigamia maritima. The sequence goes on along the minus strand of JH431953.1, from coordinate 30,904 downwards.
TGAAATTGCTGCCTTAAACAATTCTAGATTTCTATTAAATTATCCTCTTAAATTGAGCAAGAATTGCCATTAAATATCAGTACTACACTTGGATAGGATACATGAAAACAATGACTATATAGGTGTTAAATAAACAACAGGATAAATGGTTACTCACCAGTTACTTGAATTTTGATTTCACTTTGGCAGGATGCTTTTATATACTTTCGTAAAAGACAATGAGTCTGTTTGTTGTTTTTTTTGTTGTCATGATTAAACTCAAGATCAAGGTTAAGGTGAAGCAAGGTAAATGAAAAACCTCACTATAAAACAAACCCAGCCACTTAAATCAATAAAAAAATTAACTTTTCACAATTTGACAGTTTAACTAATTCATTTTTTTTGCTGTTTTTTTTCAATTATCTAAAAAAAAAAAAAATTCTAATTTAAATTCGTGGTAAATTTTTTATTTAATACAATTTATTGTACCGAGTGTGGAAGTTGGAAACGAAACAAATGTGCATGAATGCGTGTGATTTATCTAGAAACCGTGAGTTTCCAGATCCTGAATCTGGCAATTTACAAGTGTGAAAGCGAAATTTATATGTCTAATTTCCACTTAATTTTGACCGGTCTGACGTAAGGCGAGAAACCAGGATTTTGATTGCACAAAATTAAATGAAAAGACCTTCGAATTTAACCACCTGTAATATGAATGACTACCTACAGAATAATAATTTTAATCAAAAATCATGAATATTGTGTCCTTAAGTTCTTATCTGATGCATGAAAATGAGTCAAATTATGAGATTTTATCTATTTCCTTGAGAAATTAAAAATTGACGGGAATTTTTTTAATCAGTTCCCCGCAGCAAGTCGATGCAAAGCCGCAGGTGAATATTCAAATCGTACGTAAAAAAAAAAAAAAAAAAAAAAAAAAAAAAATTTGAAAGTTGTTTTTATTTGTTTATTTTTCATTTTAACTCAAAAATAAACATGAAATTTATTTATTTTTAATGATTCACACAAATTTTAGTTGAAATATAAATTTAATATGTATTCTTGTTAAGGTATAATAAAGGACCAGTTTGAACTGTAAATACCCAGCACAAGGTCATCTACGAGTACTGAGAATTTGGCCAATGACAGTTTGAACTTATAAAAAAAAGAAGAAAAAAAATTCAAGGTGAAAAATTATTAAAATTATAAAAAAAAAAAATAAAAAAAAACAATGATATAAATTTATGGTAATTATATACAATGGAAAATTTGAATTTAACTTAAAATTTTTACATGAAATTTTTTATCTTTAATTTCTTCGGAATTAACAACGATCGGTTTAAATGTGTCTCCAAAAATCTCATATCCCCCATCACCGCCGTAATACTGCGGATTAAACCCCGACATGCGAATCGGCTCGACTTCATTGTTCACCGAGCTCTGCGTCATTTGATCCGGATCCAAAATGGGTCTCGCTGGGCGTCTATCGGATATAACAGGCCGAAATCTGATGTATGGATAAAAAGCTGAGCCACGAAATAAACTTTCTTCTTTTTTACACTCGACACAAACAATAAACACAATTATAAACACCTACAAACAATATTTTACATTAAAAATTACATAAAACTCACAAAATGATTTCAATTCTCACCGCAAGTCGCTCCATGCTCGATACGTGACCTTAAAAAAATAAATGGGAAAAACAAACGTGATATGCAACTTAAACAAATTACGATGTTATTCACTCGTGGGGGTACCGCGAACGTGTGAAATAGGAATATAGTTTCGTTGGATTTTTAAATGCTTTAAATGGTCACAGGTTGTGAGTCAGTTGGAAATTCAAATCCAGGTATCGGAAGCGAAGCATGATTTCGTCCCTCGACCTTTTTTATTTTTTTAATACAAACCCCCGGTAAATTTATGTTAAATACAAATTTTGGGTTCATTGCCTTCAAATTTATTCAGCGGCAGTATACCGTGAATTTACAAGTCATGGGTGTCTGATGCGACGGGTAATCGTATTTCACGCTTAAAAACGACTATTTCCTTATTAAAGGGTTTACGACATCAGATATTTTATAGTTGAATAATTTTTGCAATTCCTTAAAATGATCTAAACTCGATCCAACAACTCTTGCGAACTCTTGTGAACGAAACCGAGAAGTGAACTTTTTTGCATTGTATTGAAGTATATATTGTGGTATCTTATTTTAATCCTCTAAAATCCGTTTCCCAAACATTGCAAGAAACTCCCATTGGCTGTAGAGCCTTTTCCCAGCAATTTTTGAATGCACTTAAAAAAATAATTTGAAAAATGACCATAAAAGGGCATAAACGTACATAAACAAAGATAAACGAACAAAAAATGACCATAAACGATTATAAAAATGACCATATACTGTAGGGTAGTTTTTTGTATTAATGTGCAAGCAAACAGGCTCTAACCAATGGGAGTTTCTCGCAACGGAGTTTAGGCGAGCGGAGTCGAAAAATGATTGTTTTGTAGCCAAAAAATGTGCGCAACAATACAAAAACCCAAATGTAAATCTTTTTTTTTTACGAGCATTTTTGTTTGTTAACAATGACATGCACATTTTTGGACTACAAAATGATGATTTTTCGACTCAGCTCAACTAAAGAATTAAAATAAGATACCACAATATATACTTTCAGTACAATGCATAGGCCATTAACCAATGGGAGTTTTGGGCACGAAATTATTTTTATTTATTTTTTTAAAGTTTTCGGAACACCTTTAAAAAAATTATTTTGTATCTCGAACAGCTTATTTGAGGTTGAAGGACATTGTTGGCCACTGCTGGCAGGGGAAGGGCTGTTTCTGACGTCACAGTTGGTATATTCATCATGTTAAATACAAATACATAGGGTTAACGTCACAACTGGTAACAAATTCCCGATTTAGTCTCGCTTTTATCTCTCACTTTTTCATGTTGTCGTCTGCTCGTTTTCACAACTTCGACATTGGAGTTTTAAGCCGAAAATATTTGTCAAAAAATCTTCGAAAAATTATTTTAGGGTTTTAAATTATGCTTGATCCAATGGACCAATAAAAACTGTGATGATGTAAACTTTTTAATGGAAAGTATTTTTAAAAAAAAATATATATTTTTATCAGAAATTATTTTATTATAAAAAAATGAATATTGATGAACAAGAATGAGTTTGTCTACATGATTTATGGTTTTAAATTATAAATTTTACAATTTTTTAAAATAATATTTCCTATTTGTGGCCCCATCGACTCTTGTAACCACGACGATAATATTCAGGTTTGAATCCTCCGCCGCCAAAGTAGTGGGAACCGCCGCCAGAGTAGTGGGAGCCACCGCCATATTGAAAACCTCCTCGATATGGACCGCTATAATTGTTGTTGTGTCCTCCACCACCGCCGCCACCACCTCCGCCACCTCCTCCGCCACCTCCTCCGCCACCTCCACCGCCACCTCCACCGCCACCACCTCCTCCGCCACCTCCACCGCCACCACCTCCTCCTCCGCCGCCGCCTCCTCCTCCTCCGCCGCCGCCTCCACTTCTCTTGTCTCTGGTGATTTGTGTCTTTACATCTAATTGTTCGATTTGGGTAACATCAGAGTGCTCTTGGTATTCGGATGGAATGTAATTCTCTTTAGTAATAGCTGGGAGTGACACTACTTGTTCTAGTAGAAAGACGAATAGAAAAAGGCTAATTGCCAGTTTCATGATCGAAATCTAGAGATGAAAACAAAAACAACAATTAGATTTTATCAGGAAATTACCTAAATAACCTAAATAAATAAATATTTAATATTTCAACAGGATACAGGACAAGTTCCTGTTGTGTGATAAAGGTAAAAATTCATTGAAATGATCCATGTAAATAATAATAATAAGCAACTATTTGACAGGATTTAACAAACAAAAAAAAATAAACATAAAAAAATTTTAAAAAATAAAATAAAAAAAAAAAATTCATCAGAAGTCCATTAAAACGAAATGACCCTAATTTATGATAATATAATCAAAGTATAAAGTGAATTTACAAGAAATTTGAATTTTTGATTGAAAATTATAATCGGGGTATTAAGACATTTAACCGGGTAGTTAAACAGTTGGACAAATGAATGTGCGTCAAACTAATGGGCAGACAAATTTTGTGGTACGGTACTGTTATTTTCTTACCTTAAGCGAAGACATGGGGAAATAAGAGTGAGTTGATTTCTCGCCTTGACTTATATATAAACCCACAGCTGAAGGTCAGGGGTTCAATCGTCTGAGTTTGAGAGGGAAACACGAGTGACCGGCCTTTTGGGCATCCGCATCCAGGTACCTTTTTATTTTGTTTATGATTCACACTTTGTGACGTGTTCCGCCTCGCATTTGCATTATAATTAACAAGATGTTTTCCAAGATTCACCGAACCTACAATGGATTTTCCCATATTTGTCATCGCTTTTTTAATGTCTTTTTAGGACCAGTTTTGGGTTTAATGGAACCGGTAAACGAATTTTAGTTGTAATAGTTGAGTATTATATATATATGTATAATTAAGAATTTTTAAGGTTCAGTTGGGTGTATTTTACTATTTATATTTAATTTGATTTTATAGAAACTGCAAAACAGTTTCTATTCTTTCATAGGATTTTATTATCTTCTTAGCTTATTACATAATTTTTTGACAAGTTTTGAACTTGTTTTTGATGTTTTCTATGGAAAAAATGTCAGTTTTTTCTCATTTTATGGGATTAAATAGACCAAAAAACTCAGTTTTTTGGTCTATTTAATCATTTAGCCCAATAAAAGCTTTTTTCGGAAAAAAGCTTTTATTGGGCTAAATTTACTTGTTTGTATCAGAATTTTATACAAATAATACAGACTTTTCGGCAGCACCTTTTCCTTTATAAAAACCCTTAGTATAGCTATAATTATAGTGGAAATCTTATAACTATAGTTTATGACTATTACAACTGAAGCTACAACTATAACTGGATATTTCTTAGCTATTTCTCCCTTATAAAACTTCCAGTTTAGCTTTAACTATAGGTATAACTGTAGTGCAAAACTCAATACACTACACCTGAATATAGTGTAGCCAATCTGAAATTTATAGACTTACGACCATGGTTATAACCATACTACAGTTATAGTAGGTAAAGAGAGAAGTAGTCAAACGACAGATCAGTTGTTTCCACTGCTGGTGGCGTCACCACTGCTGAAACATCACTTCCATTTGGTTTCACTAGTTTTTAAATAGGGATGTACCGAATATTCGGCAGATATTCGGTATTCGGCCTATTCGGCCGAAAAACAGACATTCGGTATTCGGCCGAATATCAAAATTCAATATTCGGCTGGCCGAATATTCGGCCGAATATCAAAATTCAATATTCTGTCGGCCGAATATTCGGCTGAATATCGGTCCGAATATTGTTTCGTATCTTATATTAAATCCAATTGTTCTCTTTTGAAAAGAGAACAAACAGAGAACGGACGTATCCATTACGCCAATGAAAAAAGTCTTTTCTCATTGGCGTAATGGATACGTCTGTACGTCAAAAAATTTAATATTTAAACAACCAAATACCAAATTAATCATTTGGCTTTGCTAGGCTTTGAATAAATAAATTAATTAAGTAAATATTTTTATTTTTATTTTTATTTTTTAATTTTTTTTGGCTTTTTTGCATTTTCTGAATAACCGGTAACTATTCAGTATATTCGGCCGAATATTCGGTATTCGGCCAATTTATTATTCGGTAAAAATTCGGTATTCGGTATTCGGTGAATTTGCTATTCGGTGAAAATTCGGTATTCGGTATTCGGTGAATTTACTATTCGGTACATCCCTATTTTTAAACCATTGTTTAATTATTACTGTAGTGTATTCATATTTGAGCGATAGTTCAAAATTTAAGAAATAAGAAAATTTTTTTATTTTAAAATTTTCAATGAAAGAAATGAAACCATTACCTACTGCAGTTGATTGCTTCTAGTTATAACAGAAAAGTATACATTGCAAACTAATATCTTTTCTTTTCTGTTACCAGTATACTATTACTATTTATAACTTTATAATTATAAGGGAACAGTGCATGCCACAAACTCAGTAATAAATTTAATTTAAAAAATTTATAAAATGTATTTTGTAACAAAGTTTATTAACCTGAAAACAGCCAACCAAGCAGGAGTTCTTCTAAAGTGAAAGTCACAAGGAAAATGTTGGACTGCTTTAGTGAGATTGAGATCTTATACAAAACAAATTCTTTTTCTTATGATTGGTTTACAAACACCTTTTTTTAAAAAAATCTTTTTTTCTTATTTTTAATCATGACAATGGCCTCATTTTTTTGTGCATGGAATTAATCATAAGTGATGTATGGAAAAAGTGATGATCTATTTTGAACATGTTTGAATGATTTAATTAAAAATTGTGATGAAAAAAAAAATAAACCAAACATTTGTTTTTTCATACTTTATTAAACACTTAGTTTGATTGTTTTGCTTATATTTTTTTTTTATTATTTACAAATATAATAACAATAGAAATTCAAAACTCAAAATTAAAACAACAATATTACAACATTCCCTCTCCATTCCCTTTTCCTGTCCGAGTAACAATTTTCCTTACACGTAATAAAAAATATAATAGTGACTTTTTGTGTCTGAGTAACAATTCTCCTTACAAGTAATAAATAATAATAAGAAAAAGAATTTAAAAAAATGTGATCGTGTCAGAGCAGTGATTCTACTGACAAATCCATAAAAAAAATTAATATTCTACCCCAGGAAAAAGTCAAGTGTAGTTTCGTAGTTTTGTAGTCTTTGTCAACGAGTCCCACCGTAGCTGGATTCGATCTGCACATGAGGGAATAATGTCCGGACTGTTTACAATTTTTGCAGACGGAAGCGATGGCTGGGCACGTTGGCGTAAAGTGTTCCTCGTAGTCGCAGTTGCCACACAGCTGTTCTCCACTACCCAGTTTGCTAAAATTTTTCCTTTTTTACCGTTGGATGTTCGTTGCGACTTGACGTGATCTACTTCCAATTTAACATCAACTTTTCCTTCAGGCATCGGTTGAATGGATGCTTGTTGCCACTGAACTTGTACGCATTGGCACGTCATATCAATTGCTTTTACTAACGTGAGGTTTTCCGTCATTTGCAACTTTTCACATATTTGCTGGTTCTTCATGCCGACTACAATTCTGTCACAGATGAGGGTGTCGTGGATATTCGACATCTTCGCTGCTGTCTACCAAGAAATAAAGGGCAGTGATGAAATGTCGACCGACTCTCCATCTCGTTGAATTCCCTGGTGAAATCGTGCGCGTTCATAAATCAAATTCTTCGTCGCCACAAAATGTCCGTCAAACGCCTCTATTACTGATTTAAACTTCTTCATCTGGTCGTTCGTCAGCTTTAATTTAGTTAAAATGTTCTTAGCCTTGTTGCCCGTACAGTAGAGAAGTCCATCAATCTGGGCCTTGTCACCTTGACTGCCAAGACCGGAAAAATTCGAATATCTCGTGAAACGATTCTTCCATTGTGGCCACGAGGTTGTGTTGAAAAAATCAAAAGGTTCCGGTAATGCACGTTGTGCAGCGTCGACATCGTTGGAAGTTGTTGAAGTTGCTTCCAAAATTTAAAGTTGTACTGGTAAAAATAGTTTTACTGCTGTCACCAGGTGTTGTTACGAATAAATAAAATGTGTGACTGTGTTGGTGTAATGGTCCACTAACAAGTGGTTTATTGAAAAACAAATACATGTTTATATATCATAATAGATGACCGTATGGTCAACGTTACTTTGACCAATCAGAACATGGGCATATGGAAGTCCTGTCTAAACATTTTTCAATAATCGCGCGACAAAAATCACACATTTGTTCATTTTCATGCAAGCTAGACTTGCAAAGGCATGCGATTGTTGGTGCGATTCTGTTTCTTGCGCGCTTCTGTCAAGTCTAGCTTTGCTCACAAAATTGCGCCATGTGACAATCTAGGAACAACAGTTTGTAGCATTTGAACAGGCTCCACCCACAATTGGAAATTGCGCTAATTTTTTCCCCCACCTGAATTTTCAATCTTGATTAATCAATGCCATCCACATGTAGAAAAGCCAAAAAATAATAAATTCAGCAATATTTGATGCTAATCATTTCACACTAATAAATATTTCATGAGATGTCAACTGATTTTTTTACAAAATTTTTGAAAGCGGGGAGTGGCCCTTTTTGCTCTAATGAAAATGCTCAATCTAGAGCTTGATTTTTAGAGCGGCGCGATTGTTGGCGCTTCTTCGCATTGCCGCGAGAAATTCTCTCGCAAATGAAAATGCACTTTTAGATTTTTAGATTTTCAATTTTTACCATCAATCTTTGCCTCTACCTCCACTGACTTCCACTTCCTCTTCTGACGCCAATGCCACCTCTCCTTCCTCCACTGCCACTTCTCCTTTCTTCACCTCCACTGAAACGCCAATAACGTTTGTATGAATTTCTGTCCCTAAAAATCTTCTGAATAGTAGGGGTATTCAGAAACTGTCGCATAAGTGCGCAAATGCATAAGTGTGAAAATGTGATTTCACACATGCGCACCGGAAGCCTCATAGGCTGCATGTTATGTTATGTGACTCACACGGGCGACTCACACTCACACCCAAAGAGGTGCGCATAGTGCGTTTCACATGTGATTGCAAATGGTGGGCAGGCATAACTGCCTAGAACTAAAATTATGGTACCTCTTGCCTAGTATTAAAATTATATGGTACCAACAGTTATGGGTTTTAGTGTTACCTGGATCAATATGGCGTCTCATTATTTTAGTACTAGGCATGTGGCCTTTTTTATAACTTTGGTACCATAATTTTAGTACTAGGCAAGTGGTACCATTTTCAACTTTGGTACCATTTTCAACTTTGGTACCATTTTCAACTTTGGTACCATTTTCAACTTTGGTACCATTTTCAACTTTAATACCATTTTCAACTTTGGTACCATTTTCAACTTTGGTACCATTTCAACTTTGGTACC
>JH431952.1:33516-49062 GCA_000239455.1 Strigamia maritima | reverse complement strand
AAAAAAAAAAAAAAAAAATTAAGGTTTAAAATTCAAACTTTAAATTACATGTTTCTAGGTGGCGTTTTCACTACATAACAAAAGCGGATGAGGTCATCCACTCACGAACCACTTGATAAGTTGTTGGGAGGAAAAAACATGCTTCAGTCTGAGCTAATTCACAGTAGGAGTCGGAGGTGCTCTCTGTAACTGCAAAAATGTCTACACACGTTGAAGAATTTGGCCTAAATTATGGCCCATTGTGCATGGTATCCGCGTGGTTGTTTTTCGGAATGACGTATGTGATTTTTGGAAAGACAGCTCCAGTTCGGTGCAGGAGTAATAAATTTACACTTTGGAGATGGAAAAATATGTGCAATACATTTCTGCATTCGGTAATTACAGGCGTCGGGGGATTAATTTGGTAAATTTTTATTATTTTATTTTTTTGTTATTTTTTTATTTGAGGAAAAGTGTGAGTTTTAATGATTTATTGAGAGGAAATTTTTCTTTACCAAAAAAAAAAAATAATAATAATTTATTGAAGTAAAAATATCTTTTTTTTTATTATAGTTTTTATCGTAATCCTAAGTTAGCTGAAGATGTAATTGAATATTATGCAGATTCAAGTCATTTGTTACTAAGTTTTTCATTTGGTAAGTTTTGTATTATTTTTTTTTTGTAAATTCAGCGTTTTTTGTTATTTTTTCGTTATCTTTTTGTTATTTTGTTGTCATTTTACAATTGAAATATTTCTACTGGTGTGCTATTCGACTGAATAACAAAATCTATTTTCTATTTACGTTATTTTCCTGTTTACATCTCAATATCGGTTGTTTTAAACAATAATGCACCTGAAGTGTATTATTAAAACAATTCTTGTTGCATAATTCAATGAATATAAATATCAAAATTTTTACTGAATATCTATAATTTTTTTTTGATAAATTTATTTTAGTTAATTTTTTAATTTTAGGATAAATTTACTTCAATTATAGACTTTTTTGCTACATTTAGGCTAATTATAGACTTTTTTTGCTACATTTAGGCTAATTATAGACTTTTTTTTGCTACATTTAGTCCCATTTTAGAAGTTTTTTTGATAAATTTAGGCCAAATACAAATGTATTTGATAGATTTTGATAAATTCCAGCTAAATTGCAACAAAACTTTTACTAAAACTTTGAATCCTATCAAATATTACCACAAATTCTTGCAAATATCTTATTTTCAACCACTCCTTTTTGTTCTTCCGGGTTCCCCTTCCCGTAATTCTAAATTCTAAATTCTTACACAACTTTTTATCAGCAATATAACCCTCCACACAGAGCCTGTACACTTACACACCAAGCTACTATAAAACATGCAAAAAAGACATTAAAAATGTTATTGTCTTCAGTTTAACTAGTACAAAAGTCGGAAATTAGTAGGTAGCAGTTATTTGACCTGGATTTAGAGTTTAAGGCTCTCTTCTTTGCTCGTAAGGTCAATAACCACACTTTGCACTCAAGTTTAGAAGGTAAACTCTCACGTTTCAAATGGATTTAGTATGTCAAGTTTCATCTTGTCAGATTTCATGTCAGATTCACTTTTGTCAGATTTAAGACGTGTATGGCCTGAGTCGCCGCTTGCATCTATAACTAATTCTCTCTCTTTGTTAAATATCAAGAGAAATGAATGAAAAGCCGAGAGAAAACTAGTTTAATAGGTCTTTATCCTTCTATATAGGCCATTGAATTTACTTTTCTTTTCCTTTTTTATTCTTAATTTAATTTTTTTTTATTTTTTTATTTTTTATTATTATTAATTTTTTTTAAAGGTTATTTCGTGTTTGATTTTGTGGATTTGATGATTCATAATCCAAGACACAGCCAAACATATGAACTTGTTATTCACCATATAGCAGTAAGTAAATTTAGTTGATATTATAACATTTTATTTTTACAAGGAAATATAATGAAATATAATGAAATAAAAGAGTTGTCAAATTCATCCTTTGTTGATTCTTTTGTTCATAGTGAACAATTTCCTCGAGTTTTTTTCATTTATTATATATTTTGAATAAGAAAATCTGCACATATTTTCTTGTTTTTTTTTTCAATATTTTTTTTCCATATTTGCCATTAGAAAATCACTCTTCAACAGGGCTGGCAAAAATCATGATTTTTTTTAGAAAAAATCCAAAAAAATCATGATTTTTGATTTTTCTAAAAAAAAATCATACAAAAAAAAACTAATAATCTAATAGATAATAATTTTAATTATATATTACATTATTACATATTATATTATATTAAATTAACAATGATGCCCTGTAGAAACAATGTAGAAATGAAAAGCATGAAGAGAGAGGAGAGAGAAATTGGAACAACCCATCAGATGTTCCCCTATTACCATTGTGCTACTTGTATAATATATACAAAAATTATAGAGATTAATGTTTGCAAATGTTGTATTTTTACAATTTAATGGGATTTTCTGAGGAAATTTGTAATTTGATTTTAATCATGATTTTTTTGTGTGGATTAAATCATGATTTAATCATTTGATTTAAATCGTTTTGATTTAAATCAACCCACCCTGCTCTTCAAGCAATTTTCATAGTAAAATGTCTGCGAATGCTGTGTGCACTTGCAGTCATTAATTATATAACTCAGATGGCATTATATGGTTTTTGAAATATTTCTTTAGTTAAATTATTATTAAACTTTAAAAATGTCAACAAGATTGATAATAATGTTGGTATTGATCAATGTTCTAAGGTATATTTATATGTACCTTCAAATTTGCAGCAATCTGTACTTACTTGTTAGATTTTGTGTGTTTTGCTATATAATGCAGCATTTCCTCAACTAAATTCCATTGTTTTTATTACTTAAACATTCCAATCTGCAACTCACCTGAAATTGGTTGTTTTCTTTCTCTGGAAACAAAAGTTTGTTATTCAACTTTTTTTTGCATGTTTTTAAGATAAATTTAGTTTAGTTTTGGGCCAAAAAGGTGTAATTTGCATCATAAAAACATGCATTATTGCATTTTTGAATGCAAAAAAGTTATTTTCTGATAGGAAAATTAATTTTTTTTGTGTAAAAAATGTTTTTTAAATAAAAATTCATTTTTTTTTGCATAAAATTTCATATTTGTATGTAAAAATTTATTTTTGCATCTAAATTTTTAGATACAAAAATTTTATTCTTATTATTATTATTTTGTAGAACATCCGCAATCTGTGTTCTGAAGTCTAAAAACTATATAAATTATATTTAAATTGCTAATGTTAAACATTCTTGATGATTGATGACCATAAACTAACTCCAAAAAATACATTATTATTATTATTATTATTATTATTATGATTATAACAATTATTATTTTTATTTCTATAGGTCTCTTCGTGCTTTTTTATTTCAATGGTATTTAAAAAATACATTGGCTACGCCACTGCAGCTTTAGTTATTGAAATGAGTAATGTCTGCCTGCACACTAGACAACTGCTTCATTTATCTGGCATTTCAAGAGACAGTAAAATTTTCAGAATCAATAGCCTATTGAATGTTGGTAAGTACAATATAAAAGGATTGCACATTTCAGGAAAAAGTTGATATTTTAATAAACAAAAAAGCATCAACCTGTACAGTACACATCATTGTTGTAATTCTAAAGAGTTGGTTCTTTCCATTCAGTGTACATATACATACGTACACACAAAATAATTCATAATATCAGAGTTAATGACTTTTGTTTTGTGAAGTGTTGCGAAGTTGTTCTGGCTGTCAATAACCCAGCCTTTACCCTGAAACTCAAGGAAAAATCTTCCATGCCCAGCCTCCTCGTGGCCTTTCCATTGAAACTCCACAAAAAGTTCTTTGTCTTTGCTGCAGTGGAGCTAGTGGGTTCTCTGCTTATCTGTCTGATTCTTTCTTTTTTTGCTGCTGTTTTCCTTCTGTTGCTTTTATCTTGGTGTTTTTGACCAGTTTATTGACAATGTAAGACTGCATTCCATTCCAATGTAGGAATGTAAAGCTAATCAAACGTTTCTTCGTCAAATTAATGAATAAGATGTGATTCAGTGTCGTTATTAACGTTTTAGCAGTTTAAACTAGCAGAGCAAAGAATTGACACATGTGCTTGGTTGTGAGACAGTGACAAGACTGAATTTTTATTATCAGTTACAGGGGATTAGGAGATAAGGAGATTAAGATAACAAACAATAGTCAAAGGAATGTTTTGACTGATATGCCAAATATGTATGCTAATCACAAAATGAACAACTAGTCATTTTTCCGGCAAGCCGTAAAACCTAATACCGCACTCACTTTTATCCGGTAAACTCTGGTCAGACTCAGTTTTATCCAGCATTGCATAAACGGGATATGAGGTCAAAATCTTGCCGGTTTTAACCTCGTAGTCAAAAACCTAGGCGAAATTTCCTCGCCGACAAAAACCTCGGCGAAATTTCCTCGCCGACAAAAACCTCGCCTGACAATAACATCGCCCAAAAAAAACCTCGCCTCCCTTAAACCTAGCCGTCAAAAACCTCGCCTCACTTAAACCTAGCCGTCAAAAACCTCGCCTCACTTAAACCTAGCCGTCAAAAACCTCGCCTCACTTAAACCTGGGGGAGAAAACTTCCAAGCCCAGCCTCCTCGTGGCCTCTCCTGGGCACTCCACTGTGGCACTTTGTTTTTCCGCTGCACTGGTGCTAATGGGTCCTCTGGTTATCTATATCTCCTTTTTTTTGCTCCGCTTTCTCTTCTGTGGCTTTTGTCTCTGTTTTTGACCATTTTTTTGATAATGTAATGCTGCATTCCATTCTGCAATGGAATGTACGAATGTAGTGTTTATCAATGGTCAAATGTGTTTGTTTATGTCAGATTTATATTGGTCAGATTAAAAGACGTGTATGGCCTTAGTCGCCGCTTGCGTCTATAAACTCAATTCTATTTATCTATCTAATACTTAAACCTAGCCGTCAAAAACCTCGCCTCACTTAAACCTAGCCGTCAAAAACCTCGCCAGATTAAAAAATTATAAATATAAAGTGCTAAGTTTACAAAAACTTTTTTTGCGTGTGTTTTTTATGGTCATTTGAATAAAAGTTTACATTTTTTTTAATGGTTTATGGTTAAAACAGTGTTATCAATCTATTACAGTCTAAAAATGGATTAAAAATCATTGATTGGTGATCAAAAAATATGAAAACCCCATTGATAACACTGTTTTAACCATAAACCATTGAAAAAAAATGTAAACTTTTATTCAAATGACCATAAAAAAAAGTTATTGTAAACGTAGCACTTTTATTTGAAATTTTTTAATCTGGCGAGGTTATTTAAGGCGAGCTTTTTGACGGTGAGGTTTAGCAGGCGAGGTTATGACATAGAACCCAAAAACAGAGGGAATACTGTATATGGCTTAGGTGTCATAAGAAAACTCTTTCTCTCTCTTCCCCAATATGTTTGTTTTTTAGCATATGCTAATTTAAATCTTTTTACAGAATTACAGAAACTTAACCAGAATTTCCTGTCTTTTCCAGTTAATTTCATAATTTTTCGTATGATGTTGTTAGCAGTTATGACGCATTGGATAGTAATTCACAGAAATCGAGTTCCTATAGCCCATTACATGATTGGTACACTGAGTACTTTTACCATAATCGGTATCAGCATCTATATATTTTACCGATTAATAACATCGGACTTCTACCCCAAGAAAACGGAGGGAATGAATGGAGTCGCCGCGAATAAAGTATTCGGCGACTTTTCGTCGAAAAAGAGCAAATGATTATTATATATTTTAATTTATATAATTATATTTCTTGACTTTGACCAATACCAGTGTTGATATTTTACCTATATCTACATACAGGTAGAACCTCAGTTTAATAGATTGCAAAGGACAGGTCAAAAATTTTAAATAACAATGTCCAATACTGTGAATAAGAAAAATTGAGTGAATAAAAATGTAATAATCAAGTATTGTTTTGTGCTTTATATCAAAGTGAGGTTCCCACCTGTATATTGATACTTTTTCGTGGTTGACATTGAAACTGATACTATGTGCCTGCATTCCTGCAAGAACGTCATACATACCTATATTTATGTTTTGGTGTTAAAGCCAAAGTTAATTACTAATTTTCAATCACTTTTCAAATATTTTGAAATAAATATCGACAGAGGTATTGGTTTCAGTAATATTGGCAAATTTGGGTTTCGGTCAAAGTCTAATAAAAACCACTATTTGTACACAAAATATTCTATTTTATTAAAGATAAAATTTGTCATGATGTAAATGAGCACTATTAATAATTTATACTTTTATAGTATAGTATTGGAAGTTTTCGCTTTAAGCGAGTTTTCTGAAACGAGGTTGTAGCTGTGCTTTATTTAAAAGTCGTACCGTATATACTCGCGTATAAGTCGACCCCGACTTAAAACGGGTCAAAAACCATTGACCCGCGTATAAGTCGAATTGGAAGAAAAATACCAGGATTTGGTCCAAAAATCCTCGACTTTATATGCGAGCATATACGGTATTCACACATCACGTCCCGTTCAACGTTCAGGCCTCCCGATAGGTAGACTATGGGGTGGCCTGAATGTTGAAGAGACGTGATTTGTAAAATTCTAAAAAAAAAAATGTTTGTTTTTTGACCCGCGTATAAGTCGAATTTGAAAAAATAGGCTTAGATTTGGTCCAAAAATCCTCGACTTATACGCGAGTATATACGGTATTTATATTTACCATACACTATTCTCTTATTTGGGAGTCCCAAATAAGAGAATAGTGTGAAATTGGAAGAAATCTTCCAATTAGGGCCTAAACGCTTATTTATTCTACCAGTTCTTGGCCCAGGCAGCAATTGAAGACAACGCTTACTCAAATATATAAATAAACTGATAAATATAAACATTTTACAGTAAATTTATATTTATTATTAGAACCCGAATAAATACATAAATGCATATGTTTTTTTTTTTTTTTTTTTGTGCATATTTTGCCAAATTCCACCAAAAATTTTATCAAATTTGTGATGGAATTTCATCAGATTTGACAATTTTGTAACGACAAATGAAACGACAAAATATGGATAACTTATGAAAATTCTTTCATCAAATTAACAATTTTGTAATACCAATTTCAAACATTTTTTTGGATAAAATTTCACCAAATTCAACAATTTTTAAAATTTAATTCTGCATATTTTGCTATTTTTTATTGCTAAATTGGAATTTTTGCTGCATATATTACGCACATAAATAAAATTTTATTTTGCATGAATATCCAGAATCTATTTATTATGATATTTAGTGCATTTAAGCTTATCTAACAAGTAAGAATAAAAAACATGTGCAGCAGTTATCTAGAGTTGAATGAACAATTTGCTCTTTAAATGCCTATTTACAAAAGCACAGACCCTAATTGGAAACGTCTGGACCTGGTACTGGAGGATTTTGTGGTATTCAGAATAATCCTTTAGGGTGTATTATGTTCAATATGGAGGTTAACCCAGTTATCAAGTTATTCACAAAAACAAAAGTTGTAAAATAAAAGGTTTTATTTATCTTTCAATAACAAATGGATGGATCATACAGCACTTTGTTATTTACAAACATTAAAACCTTTTATTTTCATTTCTAATTGTTTTTTGTTTTTTTTCTTTTCTTCTTTTTTCCTTATTAACCAATAACAAATCTCTTTTTCCATATTCACATCTGTTAATGAACAAATGACAATTGTTTCAGAAACAAATTTTCTCATTTTGTACATAATTCTGAAAATTCAATTATAAAAACTACCGTATGTACTCGCGTATAAGTCGAGGATTTTTGGACCAAATCTTGGTCTTTTTTTCCAAATTCGATTTATACGCGGGAAGAAACAAGCATTTTTTTTTTTTTTATTTTTAGAATTTTACAAATCACGTTTATAAACATGCAGGTCATCCCGTTGGCTACCTACGGGGTGGCCTAAGCGTTGAACGGACGTGATTTGTAAATAGTCAAGGTATCCATTCATAAATTTGAATGCAAAATGAGTCAATGCAAATGTAAACGAAGTTTGTATGTAATTTTTTTTTTTGTTTTTTGGTTATTTTTTATTTTATTTTTTTTTTAAAACTTAAAACGGCTATTGACCCGCGTATAAATCGAACCAAATAAAATAAAAAAATAAAATTTAGGGGGTCGACTTATACGCGAGTCAATGGTTTTTGACCCGTTTTAAGTCAGGGTTTACTTATACGCGAGTATATATACGGTAATGTCTAAAAAAATTAAAACTTATGTGTTTTTTTTTACATTTCAAGAGTTTGAACTTGTTTCAGCACATTTTAAAAAGATGTCATGGCAACCAGATAAAAAAAAAAAAAAATTGTCTTTTAAAATGACTTAGTGTCACCTTTTAGGCCCAAGACTGGAATTTTTCTGAACTACGGACACAGGCGTTGAAACTAAAGAATCGCTGTATGCGCTAAAGTCTATTTACCTATATGTTTGGAGTAACTCGGATTGGTCGTGGCAATTAACTGTTAAATGGTGTTGCGCGTAGCAAAGTAGTCCTAAACCGATCAAGACCGGTCGTCAAATGTTCGACCGGGCCATCTACTTATCCAAGATGGCGGTTTTGCGCGGTTCGACCGGGACATGATTAAAACTAATCATGGACCGAGCCATCTATTTCTTCAAGATGGCGGTTTCGCGCGATTTATTTAAAAATTACCTTTACTTCCATTGGTTACTTACAGACATGTGACTTAGGGTATGAATACTTTCCTGCGATCAGTCCACTGACCAATCCGAGTTACTCCAAACATATAGGTAAATAGACTTTAGTACTGGCATAAGTAGCCGGTTGCACTACCGGATAACCAGGATTACGGCTGCTGTGCCATCTTTAAAATAAAAACAGTCAAAACATGAGTTGTTTTAATTATTTTAATTTTACCGAATCCGGCCTGGAATTTGGCATTTGTGGCATCTGTGGCAAATCATGATTTTGGTGGCGGTGGTTGTAAGGCAGCATCGCAGAAGAACATATCGGCTGTTGGTAGGATGAAGCTAAATTGAGATGTGAATGAGCTGCTTCCTGATGATGTTGATGATGCTGATGCTGCTGCATTCGTGCGCCCAGCCTAATATTAGAAAATGTTTTAAAAATAATCAATTTTTAATTATTAGACGGTTTGCGCTTTCACGAACGTAATTTTTTTAATTACGAATGTTAAATAAATACGAGATTTTAAAAATAAATCTCGTATTTAATTTAACATTCGTATTACGAATATACGAGATTTATTTTTCAATTCGTCCGTATATTAGTTGATAATACGAATGCTCTGCACATCGCAGTGTGCACAAAACTTCGCGCATGCGCATTGTTCTGCAATTTGAAGCGAGCGCGGCATCCATCTTGATTTTCATCGGCTCGTTGTATTTTCGTAGTGTTTAGTCATCCAGGTTAGTAATTTGTTTGCAAATAACTATTTTTTATACAAAAATGCCATTTAACACACATAATTTACACTAGAATATTACAATTTTTGAGCAAGCCATGTTTCTTGTTCATTTGTTTATTTCGTTTCGTTCGTGTTTGATTGTTTGTGCAAGCGCAATCTGAAACAATTTTAATAATTACGAGACACGAGATAATTAATAAAATTAATTTATTTCATATTTATTAATTATCTCGTGTCTCGTAATTAAATCTGGTTCGTGAAAGCGCAAACCGTCTATTTTTAAAAATTTACATGGAAATTAGAATAAAAAGTTTAATCCAAATAAAATAAAAATTAAATTTCTTCAATTTTTACCACTTATTATACAGACACGTCATTTTTCTCCAATTTACAGACGGATGGGTCTGCTGATGAGATCTGCGATGGTCGAAAGCGCTGTGAGTAAGTCTGTATAATAAGTAGTGAAAATTGGAGAAATTTAATTTAATTTTATCTAGATTCAAAGTACTGGCGCGTATTAAATGGATGTTTTTTTTTAAAAGAAGTTTAATCAAATGGGACCGACCTCTGTTGTCGGTGCGTTTCAAAGCGCCGTTTTTCGATGGATAAAGCTCACATATCTGAAAAGTAAAAAAAATGATTTTTTTAAATTGAAATTCAAGTGTTGCAATCAGAGGTGTAGGAAAAATGTTTTGGTTGTAAATGTTCACTTTGGAGCGTTTTGCACTCGAATATTCATTTTCTCATCTTAAAAATATGCAAAAAATTGTCCTCCAAAAGTGGATTTTATAGTTGAAGCGTGCAATTTTAACCTTAAAAATCAGTTTTTTAGCAACAACTAAAAATGCCTTTTTAGCAGCTAAAAATGCCTTTTTTGTACCTAAAAATGCCTTTTTTGTACTGCCTTTTTTGCAGCTAAAAATGCCTTTTTTGTACTGCCTTTTTTGCAGCTAAAAATGCTTTTTTTACTGCTGAAAATGATATTTTTACGCTGAAAATGACATTTCAACAGCTGAAAATGACATTTCAACAGCTGAAAATGACATTTCAACAGCTGAAAATGACATTTCAACAGCTGAAAATGACATTTCAACAGCTGAAAATGACATTTCAACAGCTGAAAATGACATTTCAACAGCTGAAAATGACATTTCAACAGCTGAAAATGACATTTCAACAGCTGAAAATGACATTTCAACAGCTGAAAATGACATTTCAACAGCTGAAAATGACATTTCAACAGCTGAAAATGACATTTCAACAGCTGAAAATGACATTTCAACAGCTGAAAATGACATTTCAACAGCTGAAAATGACATTTCAACAGCTGAAAATGACATTTCAACAGCTGAAAATGACATTTCTACAGCTGAAAATGACATTTCAACAGCTGAAAATGACATTTCTACAGCTGAAAATGACATTTCTACAGCTGAAAATGACATTTCAACAGCTGAAAATGACATTTCAACAGCTGAAAATGACATTTCAACAGCTGAAAATGACATTTCAACAGCTGAAAATGACATTTCAACAGCTGAAAATGACATTTTTACAGCTGAAAATGACATTTTTACAGCTGAAAATGACATTTTTACAGCTGAAAATGACATTTTTGCATTTGAAAAAAGATTTTTACAGGTGAAAGTTACATTTTTACAGCTGAAAATGCCATTTTTACAACTGAAAATGACATTTGTATTGCTGAATATGACATTTTTACCGTTTGAAATTCATTTTTACAGCGACTCAAACTTTCTTCAATACCAGAGACCGGTTGGAACGGTTACAATTCCGCAACAAGCTAAAAAACAAAAACAAAAAAATACTATTTTCAAAAAATTATTTTTACAAACTTTTATATTTCAAATTTAAAAAAAAAAAACTGCTTACCTAAAAATCACGTGTCCCCAAAATGGCGGCGATCAACGTAGAAAACAAAATGACGTCATGGACCACAGCCGAGACCACAGCCCCTAAAACCCTTCAATACGCAAGAAAAATATGAAATTCCGTTATAAAAGTGTAAATCACGTGATCCACGCACCTTGGTGAACGGTGCCTCACATCGGTCGTCGCAATACACGAGCCGGTTGTCGTGCATACACGGCAACCACCAGCCATCTCCTTCGTGTCGATCGAGTTAGCTGGAACAAACCGCCAATCCCCCCCGCCACTAGCGGCATTGTGCGGCATTTTGCGGCGATTGGTATCACATTTTGATTGGAAAACGTGAGTTGTCCGCACGGCAGGATGTGAACGACGGCATTGATAGGAGGCGAAGGGTGTTGTGGAATATGTTTCCTCGCTTTGTCTCTTGGTTGGGCACAGGTGGGTTTCTTTATGTGAGGTTTGTTGGAATGACGTCGTTGATCTCGCGAGTGATTCGTGAAGATCTATAGCGAGAATATTGGAGATTTGTTTAAAAAATTTATTTTAAAGAAATTGTTCAAAAATTCAAAGAAATGATTAAAGAATTTGTAAAAAAAAAAATTAAAAAGGGCAAAAAAAATAAAATGAAGAAATTCAATGAAATGGTAAAGAAATCAAGAAAATCGTTAAAATTTATATAAATTATTAAAAAAATCATAGAAATTGTAAAAAAAATTAAAGAAATGGTAAAATATTCAAAGAATTTGAGGATTGCTTTATAATCAGCGTGTGTACGGCCAGTGGTCAGCAGTATTGTGTGAACCAGCAAGCTAATATGGTTTGCCACAACACTCGCTGCTTACTGTTCCAACCAATGAAGCCTCATTGAAGGAAACATGCTTGGACATAGGTGAACTTACGGCATTGGTATTTGAGAATCGTCCGACCTCGCTGCAAATCTAGGTGTCTAAATTTTGGCACTTTATAATAGCTTAAGTTAAGACACTTTAAGAACCTAAACACTGGTTCTATTTAATAGTCGTTTGGGTGTGCGTAAACCTCAAGGTGACTATTTACGTCTATAAACTTAACCCTTGGATGGGCAACCTATGACACGATTGTGTTCAGCTCTTTTCTTGAATAGGAAAATTTTTTTTTGGCTTATCTTATGAAGCTGAAATTTTCTGACTTTGTTCAAATACTAATAAACTTTATATAAAAAAAAATTTGAAGTATTTGCTTTGATATTTATTTAAATAATTGATCGGCAAATTTTAGCCCCTTAAAACTCCAGCAGAAAAAAAAAACCGGCTTCACTGCTTATTGGCTAAAGCGCTTCTGTTTAGGGTTACTAGTGGACGATCGCATTAAAAAAAGATTGTGAAGCAGGAAAGCCAAGTAACGATGAAACTTCGTGCGCATGTGCAGTGGCCGTTTTTGGAAAAAAACTAGCGCCAACAGCGGCAGTTTTTTCACCCAAATGCAACAGCGCTTTAACTACTTGACCCGAAATATGGACATGATCGTGTCTGTGGGTTATCCACTAATGTTATTTTTAAAGCTTGCCTATCGGAGGGTTAATTCTCTCTCTCTCATCCCTATGTTAGTCTGGATGACCAATTTGACGAAGATTTCTACACACTCAAAAAATAACATCAACAACAATTTAAAAGACAATTCTGATCCTGATTCTGATCCTGTATTGTGTGATAACACATAACACACATAATCTCGCATAATCTCCGAAAATATCGTTGAATCTTCACAAAAACATCACCTTTCTTCATTATACATGCAAAGATACAAAAATATTAAAAGAAGAAATAATAATTTTTTATGTTCAGGCAAATTATTATACAGAAATAAAAAAATAATAAATTCATATACAATAATTGATTTTTTTAAAAAAAAAAAAAGAATGCAAGCTGATTAAATAAACACTCTGATGACAAACAAAAATCACATTTTCATTTGGTCCAATAAACTAATCATCTATCTAGTCAATTCAATTGACAGTGGACATGTGCAGAGGTTGTAAATGATGCTGATGATGAATCGCAATGTCTTTCTCCTTATGGTGCACCAAATCTTCACGTTTCTTCACTTGTTTTCGATCTTTAGCTCTTCTGTTTTGAAACCAGATTTTTACCTAAAAATAAAATTAAAAAAATAATTAATCAATGTTTATACACATTTTTTTATATAAAACTATTTTTGCAAGAGCGTTTTAAAAAAATTTTTGCTTTATTTTCTCACTAGAAGGCAGTGCTGTACACGAATGGTCATGAAAACGAGGTTTTAAGCCTAGTTTTCAAACATGTCATATGTTTGTATTGTATGCCAGCAAATCAGTTATGATTTTAGGTGTTTAATGGTAGATAGATAGATAGTAAAGATACATTTATTTATTTCCTTCATTTATTTATTATATATTTTCTTAATATTCTTTTCTTTTAGGCTTTTATAGTCATAGCTCATAGGTCTTTCAATTTGTCAACTTCGGTTTATTTACAGAGGAGAAAAAGGAGCAAAAAAGAGATACCGGTAGATAGAATTAAGTTTATAGACGCAAGCGGCAACTTAGGCCATACACGTCTTAAATCTGACAAAATGAAACTGACATTGTGACATGCCGTACTACTAACTGACCGATATAATAAATGTGACACAAATACATTTGACGGTATAATAGTACGGTAATTTACCTGTCGTTCTGATAAGCATAGATGTTGAGCTAGTTCAGCTTTCCGCTTTATCGTGATGTACCGGCTGAAGTGAAATTCTTTCTCCAGTTCTAGTCTCTGTATGTCGCTGTATACCACTCGGTATTTGTCTTTTGTTCTCGTTTTACCTGTGAAAAAATAATTAATTTAGTAAATAATATAGTATAAGAAGTAAATTAAACATGTTATTCATATGAGACTTGATATATATAGTATAAAAATTGGGTTAGAAAATTTATTTCCAGCTTTTAAAACTGTCTAAAAAAATGGTTTAGGTGTGATTCTGTGAGTGAGTCCTCAATCTGGGGTCGGGAA
Source organism: Strigamia maritima (assembly GCA_000239455.1). Classification (NCBI taxonomy): domain Eukaryota; kingdom Metazoa; phylum Arthropoda; class Chilopoda; order Geophilomorpha; family Linotaeniidae; genus Strigamia; species Strigamia maritima. Next base: position 34,716 of record JH431952.1, on the reverse strand, counting down.
GTCAGCAAGACTTGATGGCCTGTGGTGTCGCGGCAGGTTTCTGACAGAAGAGGAGGGCAATGTGCCTTCTTTGTGTGCCCGCCATGTAAAGGGCATGTAAAGAGGGTGAAAACGATTGATTCAAACAAACATTACATGTGGCATTACATACTTAGCCAGATATCTATATATCCTAAACTGTGTTTTTTATGTACTAATTGGGCTGGACTCGAATTATCTCCATCACAAATATTGAAAAAATGAAAAATGAAAAATAAAAAATGAAAGTTTTTATTGATGCGGAATATCAAACTATCGCCAAACAATATGTTATTAATGAATAAAACAGAAAAAAAATACTAATTGGTGAATAAAATAGCTGAAAACAACTAATTATTGAATAAAACAGCAGAAAAGAACTAATTGTTGAATAAAACATGAAAAAACGACTAATAATTGTTGAATAAAACAGCAAAAAACAACTAATTATTGAATAAAACAGCAAAAAAAACAACTAATTGTTGAATAAAACAGCAAAAAAACGACTAATTTGAATAAAACAGCAAAAAAACGACTAATTGTTGAATAAAACATGAAAAAACGACTAATTGTTGAATAAAACAGCAAAAAACGACTAATTGTTGAATAAAACATGAAAAAACGACTAATTGTTGAATAAAACATCAAAAACGACTAATTGTTGAATAAAACAGCAAAAAACGACTAATTGTTGAATAAAACATGAAAAAACGACTAATTGTTGAATAAAACATGAAAAAACGACTAATTGTTGAATAAAACAGCAAAAAAACGACTAATTGTTGAATAAAACATAAAAAAACTACTAATTGTTGAATAAAACACTAAATAACCACGTATTAGTGAATAAAATAACTTAATTGAACAGCAAATAACGATTATTTACTCAATAAAACAACAACTAACGACTACTTACTCAATAAAACACTAAAACAACGACTAACTACTCTATAAAACACCAAAACAACGACTAACTACTCTATAAAACACCAAAAAGTTTATGACCAAATTTCATTTTACTCTCAACCCATAGATGAGTCGATACGGAAATGTCTTTTATACCAGGGGGTTGTAATGAGTTGGCGTCCTTAATGACTCTCATGGGATTAAAAATAGGGGGGAAACTAAGGGGGTTGGTCGATGAAAGTCTGGCGCCAAAAACTTAAAAATAAAAAAAAAAAA
>JH431952.1:5939-21772 GCA_000239455.1 Strigamia maritima | reverse complement strand
TTTAAAAAATTAACTTGAAACTGACCAATCACAGACCATTACTTCTGCGGATGGGACAAAGGGCTTTTGTCCGGTCCACGAAGGGTCCCTCTGTGGACGGGACACCTCTGCGAATGGGACAAAGTATGGGTGGACCCGAGGTGTCCCGTCCGCGGAGGTTTTACTGTAGTTATTTCATTTGCAACAGTTGTGCCAGTATTGATGAATGAATAAAATAGAGTAATTTTTTTCCTTGAATGACCTCTTTTTGTAGTTAAAAAAAATTGACGGGACATACTGTAGACGGGCCAGCCCTGTACACAGGACACATATTCCTGGACCCAAATCGTTTTAATCATACAAGACGTCACCCACAAGGCCAGACACTCTGTGGACAGGACGCTTTTTTCCGGACCCGACGGTGTCCCGTCTAGAGAGCGTTCACTGTATTGGGTTTTCGGAATTTGAACAATTTGATAAATATTGACCATTGAATTTTTTTTTTGATATGACAATTTGTAAGGATATTAGGTACTTCATTAGCTTACTTAAATTTAAAATTTTTGATATAAGTTTGATGAAATTTTTGGATTTACAGTATTGAGAAGATTTGAATGAAACGTTGATGAATTTGAGGGATACAGTATACAGTGAACTCTCTCTAGACGGGGCATACTGTAGATGGGACACTCTGTACACAGGACACATATTTCTGGACCCAAATCGTTTTAATCATACAGAACGTCACCCACAAGGCCGGACACTCTGTAGACGGGACGCTTTTTTCCGGACCCGACGGTGTCCCATCTAGAGAGAGAGTTCACTGTATTAATTTTTAACAATTTTTGGTTGAATTTATACGAAAATGTTATGTTTTCCAATAAAATTTCACCAAATTCATTAATTTACCGATAAATTTCACCAAATTTATTAATTTATTGATAAATTTCACAAAACTCAATGATTGACCAATAAATTTAATCAAATTCCATAATTTCCCAATAAATTTCACCAAATTCAACAATATTCCTAAAATTTTTAAAAGAAATTTCGCCAAAGATGACAATTTTCCCATAAAATTCACCAAATATGACAATTTTCCCATAAAATTCACCAAATGACAATTTTCCCATAAAATTCACCAAATTCGACAATTCTCCAATAAACTTTATACATATATTAGAGAAATTTGGAAAAATATTTTAGGAAATTTTTTTAAATTTTTTTTTTTTGAATGTGTTAAAATTTATTAAATTTTATAATTTCATCATACCTATTCAACATTTAAAAATACATAAATAAAAAAAAAAACCTAAACAAATAATTCAATTTTTAAATTTCCATTTTATTTTAAAAAAAATAATAAAAATATCAACAAAACAAACTCATCAACAAATCACTCAGCATGCCTCCTCCCACTGCTGCTCTTATGCCCCTTATAATGCTTTTTACACTTGTGTTTACTCGACTCTTCATCTTTATGTCTTCTATGATGCTTCTTATGCTTCTTATGATGCTTCCTCCGCCTCCTCTTCTCCTCACTAGACCGCGATCTCGACCTAGACCGACTCTCCCTCGCCCTCACCATCGTGCCCCCACTCGAACTCCCCACCCACTTATATTTCATGTTCTCCGGACACACGATTTTCGACCGAAAACGCGGCAAATCCTCATCATCACTACTCGAATCATCCAAACCCCACTTCCGGTCACTTTTCCTCGACCCCTCACTGTCACTAGACGATATCAAATCGACAACAACCGGTGTTTTATCCACTTCCGGTCTCCCTTCGCTGATAATAACGCAATCATCATCATTCTGACTCGATTCGTATCCAAAAAATCGATTATTACTCAATCCACTTGGCCCTGGCTGCGGCGAATCCGCATTTCCGGTCGAAGTGCTAACTTCCGGTTGATTATCCATGTTTTGTAAGAAATTTTTCACCTTCTGCAGCGCCGTGTCGTTCGGTAAAGCGTTAAAATCGCGGTTTTCCATGGTAAAACCTCGATTTTCGGTCCGATTTCGCGGCGAAATGACGATAATATCCGAATCCGAGCTGCGATTTGTCGGTTGGCTGTCATCGTAGACCGCGTGCTGGTCGTACGTGTATAAATCGAAAGGCGAGCGTGCGAAATGGAACAATTCGTGCACAAAGTGTTCGGTCCGGTGTAAAGTGTACGGGCGAATGTGGATGGCGAATTCCGGACTCCGGATTGGATATCGATGGATTAACGAGAGAACGAGTTCCATGACGAACGCTATACGACTCTCCTGGTTCTCGAGGACCACGACGAGCTCACGGTTGAGCCATGGGATGAGGCGGTGTGCGCATGCGGGGTTTTCGCGGAAGAATTCTGGCGATGTTTCGCGGATCCGGTCGACGCCTTGTGTTTCCAGGGGCTGGACGCGGAATCCGCGTTCGTAGATCTCTCGTCGGGTGTCGGATGTCATGGCGGTGCGGTGACGGAACCAGGGGGAGAGGATTTCGGTCGGACGGGACACTTGGTTGAGAATCATGTCTCCGATGGCGAGGAGGCGACGTCGTTCGGCGGTTAGAGTCGAGCGGTAACGGAAACGTCGGGCGTCGTATTGGCGTTTGGGGGTCTGGCCAGGTCGTAGATGATATTGATCGTAGTCTTCGATGGAGCGCACGTTGTGGATGATGCTTTTGAAGGATTGTTTGCATAATGGGCATTCGGCTTTGACCTGGAATGGAATATAATTATTAGTTTTTTGTGCATAAAATTTGTATTTTAGAGTCTAAAAAATGTTTTTTTAAGACCGAAAAATTTTTTTTTAGTACAAATTAGTTTTTGGGTCTAAAAAATTTTTTTTGATATCAAAAAAAAAAATTTTAGTATTTGAATCTGCATAAAATTATATTTTAAGGGCTAAAAAATATTTTAAGACTGAAAATAATAAATTTTAAGGTCTAAAAAGATTTTTTTTTTTTAATAAGAAAAATAAAATATTCTAATATCTACATAATAGATTTCAAGATCTAAAAAATATTTGGAGATCTAAATCAATAAATCTGTACAGACTGTGTCTACAGAATAAATGAATTTTAGGGACTAGAAAATAAAGTTCAGAGTTTAAAAAAAAATTTTTTGGTCTAAAATATTTTTAAGATCTAAAAAAAATACATTTTAATATGGTGTCTACACAATAAATAAATTTTACGGTCTAAGGAATACATTTTTTGGTCTAAAAATTAATTTTTAAAGGTTAAAGTATTTTTTTTTGCAAGAATTTCTGGAGCATAAAAAAGTACAACTTTGATTATAAGAAGTTTTTTTTTTTAGTTTAAATTCCATTTTAGGCCATCCAAGATATATTATTTCAAGTTAAACATATTTTACAGTCATTTAACACCTAAAAATTCATTTTCATCGTTAAAATACACATTTTGTGTCTAAAAATTCATTCTTTATCATTAAAATAAACATTTTGTCCAAAAACTCGATTTTTTTAAAAAAAATATACATTTTTGAGCCTAAAAACTCATTTTTATAATAAAAATACATTTTTATGCCTAAATACCCATTTTTTATAATAAAAATACATTTTTGTGCCTAAAAACTCACTTTTTATAATAAAAATACATTTTTGTGCCTAAAAACTCATTTTTTATGATAAGAATATACATTTTTGTGTCTAAAAGTGAAATTTAAGACAATTGTCCATTAAAAAAGTCATTTTCTGTCTAAAAATGCTAATTCGTTATTTAAATAAATTCATTATCACACTAAAAAATTTCAGATTAAAAACTTAATTTCCATCTTAAATTCCATTTTTAGACCAAAAAATAAATCAGACAACCCTCAGATCTATTTTTCCCCTCCAAAAACCAAACATTTTTTACATATCAGATAAATCAATTCGATATCAAACATTAAAAACAAAAAAATCCATCCAAACAAGCAAAAAAAAATACATTTTAGACCAAAAAATAGAAAAAACTCATATTAGACATTAAAACCTAACTTTTTCAAACTTTACTTACTTTCGACCACTCCAACAAACAAGTAAAACAAAACTGATGAAAACAGCTATCAGTAAACGACTTATTCTCCAACTTGCCCAAACAAATTGCGCAGCCCGACTCGGGCGAATCGCGATCGCATTTCTTATTCTCCGTCGAACTCGACGCCTCCGTATCCGATGTCGTTTTTGTCGGACTGGACCCGGGTTCCTCCAAATTTTCATGTGGCGTGTCCCACCTACTATGTTTTATGCCCGCCATTTTCTGAAATTGTCAATAAAACGTGAGAAATTTGAATAAAATCACACTTTTTCGACTTTTAAGTCACTTTTTTACCACTAGATGGATCGTTGATTTAAGAATTATTATATTGGCTCGTTAGGTTGATACAAAATGTGTACGGTACGTATCGGTACGTATTATTAAGTTGGAAATTTGGTACACAAGTTGGCCTCCATTATGGGCGTACGCGGTAAGCGAAGGACGAATTCTTAACGACTTGGGATTTTTTTTTGGGTAGGGAAAGGACGGAGTTGCGTGTTAAATTATGGGGTGAATGGAAAAGGTGGATAAATTCGTTTCAGGTTTTAGGGTTTTTTTAGCAAAACATGATTCATAAAATTCATAAGAATTTATGGTCAATTCCGGTAGTTTTTTCGTATTTTTTTTTTTAATTTTTAATTTTTATCGATTTATTTTAGTGTGGTGGCTTAGAAGGGCCAATTTGAAACATTCCTCAATAGAGACTCTGCCGGGCTCTAACACATTGTTATTTTAATATTAAATATCGATTAAAATGAAGAAACTTTTATTAAGAAACACTTTCGTGTCCGAAATGTTATTCTAATAAACACAATTTTGAATTCTATCGTTTAAATTTTATTTTGATTGTAAACATGCGCCACTACGAGCGCTGCCATGCCCTCTTTTTTAATGACGTCATAAAATTGCATCATAGCATTTCACCTTCTTTCGACGCGACTCGACACGTCTTTCTCTCTTGGTAGCCGAATTTTCATCGAATTTGAACATAACAGTTTTTGCACATGAATTTATTTAATTTCTTTGTCCAGTTTCAGAGTTAGAATTTTAATTTTAGTAATTTTTGGGTTTGATTTTTGGTTCGGGTAATGGCGGTCATGCTCGAATTTATTTCCAAAATGGCGGTTGTTGTTTTCCCATGTCTGTTGTTAGATCTATTTTTTACGGTTTTAAACGCATTATATTTTTACAAATGGTGATTTTGAATTGTTTAACTGCATTGCTGTAATCAATGGGGCATTTTCATTAATTTCGCCAATATTTTTCAATTTGAGTGTTGTTTGTAAATCATCCTGAAAGAAAATTAGACTCATGATTTGTGATTTTGTTGTTGTTATATTGTACTTTTGTATTATATTGTACTTTATATTGTACCTATTGTACTTTTTTAAATTTGATATGAGCTTTATGTATTAGAAAATTGCATGTTCATTTTTGGTATGTATGGCCGCTTGTGGTTGGTAAACAAAATTATCTCATTACATTACATTAGTTTTCACACAAAAAAGGAGGAGAAAACTTCCAAGCCCTGCCTCCTCGTGGCCTCCCCTAGGCACTCCACTGTTGTGAAAACTAGTGATTAAGTTTTAGATTTGTTTGTGACTGATTTTATTGGATTTATAGTATTTGGGAAATTTAGTGAACTTTGATTGAAAATTGGTTAGGCTTAGCCAAAAATGTTGTTGTTTATTACTTTATTTTTGGATTTATATTGCCTTGTTTTTGTAGTGCTGTTATTGTCTAAGTTGGCATTGACTTTTCCACTCCCAATATTCCCTCGAAACTGGCTCACTGGAATTCAAGGGGTATACCCCAAATGGGGTACCCCACTGGAGTACCCCAAATGGGGTACCCCACTTGAGTACCCCAAAATACCAGGAATGAGAAAGGAAATTTTTCAAAATTTTTTTTTATTATTTTTATCATAATTTTGTATATTTCCCTTAAAATTGAGACTAAAAAAATTATATACACTAAGTACTTAATCATTTTCAATTTATAAAAAAATATTTTACCATTTCAAGGTCAGAAATATGCTCCTCATCACTACTGTCAATCCAATTTCTGCCACTTGAAGTTGATGTTAATGCACCTTTAATGCAAACTTTAAATATTTATATTATACACTATTATTTAATTTTAGTCTAAACTAAAATTAAATAATAGTGTATAAATATTTAAAGTTTATCAAATCAGTAAAACACTTTTTTACTAGAATTTTTTGATGTTATGATTTTATAACATAGAATTCTATCTTAAAATAAGTTGGAAGTTCATCTTCACTTTCATCATCACTAGATAACTATAAACCATAATAAAAAAACATTAAGTTAATTCAAGAAACAATTACAATTTCATTTAATAATAATAAAATGAACTTACAGTAACTAATGAAGCCATTAGGTTGCATCCGTTTTAGTTTTAGTTTTGGAAACAATATAATTGATTATCTTCTCCTGGATGTCATTCTCAGGTTAAAATGTGATACAGCAATCAAAGCAAATGGATATTTGTGTTTTCTAGCATTACCATGCTGAGTACAGTTTTGAAATTTATACAGATCATGTAAATACATGTTTAAATCATATTTATTTTTTTTAAATTTTCAAATGAGCATTTTTGGGGTACCCCAGTTGGGTACCCCATTTGGGGTATACCCCTTGAATTTCAGTGAGCCCTCGATACTCCCTAGTGGTGACCCTTCACTTTTCCCTCTCCTATAAATGCCTCTTCTGTAAGCGTTTTCCCAGTGTTGAATAAACCTTAGAACTGTAACCATGTTGGTCCACGTTTATTCTCAAAGCTACTCACCGAGACTACCTAAGAAAAATTTGAAAACCCTCAGATGAAATTTGCAGTTGTGTATTTCCACAACTGTAGCACTTTGTTTTTCACGCTGCAGTGGTGATAATGGGTCCTCTGGTTATGTCTCCTCTTTTTTGCTTTTCTTTCTCCTCTGTCCTTGGGGGAGAAAACTTCCAAGCTCAGCCTCCTCGTGGCCTCCCCTGGGTTCTCCTCTGTGGCACTTTGTTTTTCCGCTGCAGTGGTGCTAATGGGTCCTCTGGTCATCTATCTCCTTTTTTTTGCTCTGCCTTCTCTTCTGTGGCTTTTGTCTCTGTTTTTGATCATTTTTTTTGATAATGTAATGCTGCATTCCATTCTGCAATGGAATGTACGAATGTAGTGTTTATCAATGATCAAATGTGTTTGTTTATGTCAGATTTATATTGGTCAGATTAAAAGACGTGTATGACCTCAGTCGTCGCTTACGTCTATAAACTCAATTCTATCTATCTATCTATAACCTAACTAATTACTATTTGAATATGGCGCGACTCGGTGGTCAGCGCCATCTATGGGCAGAATATTGTAGAATTGATGGCCAGGACCCTCGAGCACCGTAAAGGTGAAGAAACCGGTGGAAATCACTCTGGCGATAGGCTGGCTGTGTTTCTTGGTATCTGACAGTAAATGCAAATTTATAGCCCAACTGGTTTGCTCTGGGCATCAGAAAACCGCAATAGGTAGAAAACCAAACATGCACTGAATGGTGCTTTGCTGCGGTACGATGTAGGGAACCGGTGCTAAAATCCAGCAGCAAGTACCAAACTGGTGCATAAACTACTAATAAGATTTGAAACCAATTTAATTCCAGTTTGGCACTACCGGAGATTTTAGAAAAGGCCATTAGCAATATTAATAATTTTGGCATTGTGCTAATGGCTAATAATTGACCAAATGAATTAAGAAATGATATTTTAAATGCTTAATTGGCAATTATCATCACATAGGCGCCATTATTACAAATAAAATGATGCCATTCAGTATGAACAATAAAGGAACCAATACCACACGGTATAAAACACATGTTTGAGTTACCATATACACCTACACAGAATAATAAGTTATTTCTGACATTCGACGTCACAAGCTTTAAAATGCTCAAAAATTCTCACCAATATCTTATTTTATTAAAGTTTAAACAATAAATAACAATGGACAAAAAAATGGAATATGTCACATGCTGTGACATTAAAATGGAATATTCCAAGTAAATGACCAAAACAATTTTTATTTTGATAATAACATAATGAAATCTTAATATTTGGTTGGCCAACCCTTTGCTCAAAAAACTGCTTGAATTCTGCGAGACATAGAATCATTCAACTTTGTGCATTTCTTTTGAGTAACTTTGGGGGAGAAAACTTCCAAGACCAGCCTCCTCGTGGTCTCCCCTGGGCACTCCACTGTGGCACTTTGTTTTTCCGCTGCAGTGGCGCTAATGGTCCTCTGGTTATCTCTCTTACCTTCTATTTTTGCTCCGCTTTCTCTTCTGTGGCTTTTGTCTCTGTTTTTGACCATTTTTTGGATAATGTAATGCTGCATTCCATTCTGCAATGGGATGTATGAATGTAGTGTTTATCAATGGTCAAATGTGTTTGTTTATGTCAGATTTATATTGGTCAGATTAAAAGACGCGTATGACCTCAGTCGTCGCTTGCGTCTATAAACTCAATTCTATCTATCTATCTATCATTGTTCCGCTTTCTCTTCTGTGGCTTTTGTCTCTGTTTTTGATCATTTTTTTGATAATGTAATGCTGCATTCCATTCTGCAATGGAATGTACGAATGTAGTGTTTATCAATGCCTTAGGGATGTACCGAATAGTAAATTCACCGAATACCGGATACCGAATTTTCATCGAATAGCAAATTCACCGATTACCGAATACCGAATTTTCACCGAATAGCAAATTCACCGAATACCGAATACCGAATACCGAATTTTCACCGAATAATGAAATGGCCGAATACCGAATAATAAATTGGCCGAATACCGAATATTCGGCCGAATATACTGAATAGTTACCGGTTATTCAGAAAATGCAAAAAAGCCACAAAAAATTAAAAAATCATATTCAAAATCAAAATATTTACTTAATTTATTTATTTATTCAAAGCCTAGCAAAGCCAAATGATTAATTTGGTGGTTTAAATATTAATTTTTTGACGTACAGAGTACAGACGTATCCATTATGCCAATAGAGGATTTGCGCACCTGAAATTTGCACAAACGTATCGACATATCAACGTATGAACGTATGTTTCATACGTAGATACGTTGATACGTGATTGTTAAAACGTAGATACGTTGATACGTGATTGTTAAAACGTAGATACGTTGATACGTGATTGTTAAAACGTTCAGATCAACGTAAGAATTTAATTCTTACGTTGGTTCATACGTTCATCGCCTGAACATATGTACGTATGAACGTATTGTTATGCGCATACGCATAACAAAGCAACCGGCCCGCTTCCGTTTTTGCAAGCCGCCATTTACAAAAATGACGGGCCGAGCACTCGGTAGAGGCCGAGGACGCAGTATTAGAGGCCGAGGATGTAAAAATAACGAATCATGTCCACCACCAGCACCAACACACCACCACCATTGACTGCAACAGGTATTTGAATTTGGTCCGAGCGACACCAGTATTAGATCGATTGACACCACGTTGTTACGTGATTTTTTTGTTTGCGCAAACACAATCACGTATCAACGTAAACGTATGTATGCATGAACCTACAAACGTATAAATAAAAAAGTTATACGTTTGTACGTTCATGCGTACATACGTTTTTGTGATCAGCGCAAATCCTCTAATGAGAAAAGACTCTTTTTTCATTGGCGTAATGGATACGTCCGTACTCTGTTTGTTCTCTTTTCAAAAGAGAACAATTAGATTTAATATAAGATACGATACAATATTCGGAACGATATTTGTCCGAATATTCAGCCGAATATTGAATTTTAATATTCGGCCGAATACCGAATGTCTGTTTTTTGGCCGAATAGGCCGAATACCGAATGTCTGCTGAATATTCGGTACATCCCTAATCAATGGTCAAATGTGTTTATGTCAGATTTATATTGGTCAGATTAAAACGTGTATGGCCTAAGTCGCCGCTCGCGTCTATAAACTCAATTCTATCTATCTATCTCTAGCTATTTCTGTTTCATATTGTGTAAATTGGTTGAATTGAAGAAAAGCACCTCAAATGAATGCGAGAATGGATCGACTGGTTATCTATATTTTCTTCTTTCTTCTCTTTTCTTAACGTGTCTTTTGTCTTTGTGTCTTTGATTTGATCATTTCTTTGATAATGTAAGACTGCATTCCATTCTGCACTGGCATGTACGAATGTAGTGTTTCATCAAATTATATCCAAAACGCCACCTTTACATGAAATTAAACAATAAAAATAAAATTCAAACTTATAGTTGTCCAACAATGAATAATACAACGGGAAAACTTAAAATTTAAATTAAAATGCAACTGGACAACTAACTACAAATACTGTAATGTACAATAATGTAACAATTGAATGAAATAAAGCGCACTTAAGTGCATACAGATATTGACAGAAATTAATATCAACTAGAAAAATCAATAGATTAACGACACATTCGTTCAAATAATACGAAAACCCTTTAAGAAATTAACACATTTACTTATGTGGCAATTAAATACTATTAAATGCCACAAGATCGCAATCAATATAATCAAAATTAAATGAACACTTAGAATGAGTTTAATTCATTTAAAAATTAAAAAATTCTCGCATTTGAAACACAAATTAAGAAAATCCAAAATGCAGCTTTGGATTTATTGCGGTCATTTCGGTTGCGCGGAAAGACGGGAACTGGTCAATTAATTTCGATACAGGCACAACGACAGGAAATCAGTCAATAAGTACAAGCATCGATGACGCATCATAAATAATGATCGAACGAACAATAATTCGAGATCAAATACTCGCCTACATCGAAATACATGGCGAAATACATTTAAAACAATGAAAATACACTTTATAAATGGGCTAATAGTTATTATTTATATTAATACAATCTATTTACATGGTGCTTTAAGAAGTAATAATGATTCTGTTAACATCTACTATATAAGAGCGTACGAAAAATCGCATCGAATTCAAACAAGTTAACGGTTAGTGATACACAATTATTTAATAATAATTATACTGGATTTTATCAAATATTAACAAAATACTTGAATGAATGACTTTTTTTATTCGTGACATTTCCTTGTTATTGATAATATGGTATCTAGTGCTTGATATATACAAGTGATGAGATGATTGAAAAATGGGTCAGGTTCAAAATAAATCGATTCAAGTTTAGAAACAGATACGAGCAAATTCCATTGAGAAATGAATTTTAGAAGTTTATCAATGTCTCCGAAGTTCGCTAAATGTAGTAAATTGACTTTATTCCAATGACAACATTTGAGTCCCTCGAGCAATTCAAGTACTTGTGACGATTCACAGTCACAATTCTGCTCAGGCCCAAATAAAGAAATTGTTTGTAATCGTGAAGTGTTATTTTTGCCGCTCCACAACTCATTCATGCGTTGAAATAAATGAGAAATATGAGATGAAATATAATTTCTAATTATCAGATTTACAATTGGGAGAGCATAGATGAAATTTGCTAAATCATAGAGATTCACATCTTCACAAACAATGAGATTTAATGTTTGAAGATGAATAAATGGATTATTTGAAAGAAATTTCTCGCTCAATTCTTGATTAGTGGTCCCTAAAGTCTTCACGGTGTTGAAACCAGTCCACGCAGGAAACTGGATCAACAACCGGTTTATTGCGGCAGTAGGCGTACATTCAAACGCACAAGGCTCCATCGCAATTATTCCATTAAGGTTTTGTAAATTATCAATCTGCAGGTAATGACAACAGTTTCTAGCTAATAATGGTCGCTTGCATGTCAAAGTACAATCAAATAGTCCGATGTAAATGTACTTCTTAGTTCCGCCATTAGTAAGGTCGTACAAATCAATGGTCGTACAAATCACACCCCTCAAATGAATCATTGTCAAATGGATTGAATTTGCAGCAGCCAATGAAAGGGCACTCGTATCTAGCACAGAAGAAATTGGGGACAATAATTGCAGCGGAGGGTTTCGTTTTATCTTCTCTACTGTTAACTCGAGATGTTCCACTTGATTATTTTCCAGGAGTTTTATAACAACTTGTTTTTCCATTTCAGTCCGAATTTCAATTTCCAATTGTTTATATTTGATTTTGTCGAATGTTTTATCTTTCTTTACCAATTCTAGAAATTCTGTACATTTTTCATAATCCCCGAATTCCAAAACACAATCTTTGCAATTTGTTGATTGGGCAAAATGTAAACATTGAACTAAAGGTCCTTTAAATGGAATTGGGTGCGAGATCATTCGTGGCAGTTCACAGGGGACTCGCGAGTACAAAATCAATTCTGTGTTTGAATTTAATTCAAATCGTATTTCCAGACGAGTTTTAATTTGATTTGGCAATATTTCTAATTTACTTTTTTCATCGATTAGAATTCTTTTAATTTTGCCACATTCGATACCACGATTTAGTATTTCTCCGAGTATCTTTTTATTGTTTTGACAAACGGATATATCCATATAAGAAGAAATAAATGGGACGATATGTTTGCTCTCCGAAATATTGATTAATGAACATTCAGAAAAGAAAGCTACTGACAAATTATAATACTTAGCGAACAATGGACTATATGAGTTGATGAGAGACAGCAGATGACCTAAATCATCTTCCATCAGGCTGGCCACAAACGGCATTATTAGTGAAGTTCCAGCGCTTTGAATAAAGTGGTTCATGATTGATGTTAAATATTCGTCTATTAATGCAGATTTGTTTAATTTTAAATGCAACCACAATGCATATGCGGCTGCAAATTCCATCAAAGTTAAGTGTAAAATCTCATAATGATTTGTTGCTTTGTCCAATGAGATTACTTTGTGGTGAATCAAGAATCCCAATTCATAAATTTCGTTACTTAATTCATCGCTTTCAAACTGGAATTCCTGCTTCAATATTTTTTCCATCGCTAACATTCCGAATTTTTGCATTTTATCCCGAATTGCATTCGGTGTTGAGCTGATGTTAAACAAATCAAAATCAGGCTCGATTTCACGTCCACGCTTTTTGTAACTGTGTTGTATGAGACAATTAAACAATTTCTTGTACAAGTCTCTTTTAGTCGAGAATTCTTCAATTTTTTCTCCTTCTTTCAGTAACACTGCTAATGTCATTAAAAGCAACGGCGATTCAAATAAATCCCATTGCGATGCTAAATTTTTAATCACAGTTTCAACACTCGTTTGCGGCATAAACGTTTTCAAAAATTCTCGTTTTATCTCATCACTCAGAACACCCAATATACGTATTCGTTTGTCAGAAAAGTCAACCCGCATACTTATTGATCCAAACAGTTGTGCCTTTTCTTCTTTTCTCAATGCAAATAACCCAGTTCGACAAGTGACCACCACTGTTGCATCATGGTACTCTTGTTTATATAGAATTTTCGTTATTTCTAGTCGTTCTTCTGGCGATATCTCGTCTAGACCATCGAGGATAAGAAGTAAGGTTTTTTCATGCCGGCATGCAATTTCTACAGCAGTATCACATTGACATCGATTGCCGATTTGCTTAATCGCATTATTGATACTTTGATTTTGTAGTTCTCTTAAAGGTATCAAGAATGCAAATTCAAAGTGGGTCATATATTCTTTGGCAGTTGCCCAGTCGTGAGTAAGTTTTATTGCGAGTGTGGTTTTTCCAAACCCTGGTTGACTCTCGATGAGGATTCTAAATGGCCGTTTGTTAACCCCTGAACTGAAAATTTCTTCAATGTTGATTGATTTTTGTGACTCGTGCAGTTCAAGATGGATGAAATGTTCGTGTATTAATAAATCCATTCCTTCTTCCAAATAAGCTGGCCTTGGTAAAACTAGTGAGCGGTAATAGTCTCGAAGTCTTTGTTTCAAAACTTCGCATTGTTTGTCGCTATTGATGGTTTTGCAACAGGAACCCATATTTGTTGGTGCTATTTAAATGTTTTACATTTTGTATGTATTTAATAAGAGTAAGTAGCATTAAAATATACGGAACTAAACATGATAAGACTAACCTTTTTCATCAGGCATGGGATTGTGGATATTTATAGTTTTGTTAACGATGGTAGATATTGGTGCATGTACAGTCTTTGCGTCAATATTTAGAGATGTATTTCCATTCCCACTGCTACCAGGGTTGTCAGGACTGCATTGAACAGCAGCATTAGTTTGCCGGTTTCCCATCGCGCACACAGTGTTGTATAATTATCTGTAGAATAATTAATGCAATAAAATTTATTACGATGAATTTGTTTGTTTTGGCATTACAAATTATATTGTCTGTGTCTACTGTATAAAACGTCTAATCTAACTGTATTTATTTTGATGTGAGTTAGTGATCCCTATCTGTTTTGTATTATTTGCAGGATTTATTATGACACCGCACAAATGCGCTGGTAAAATGTCTATTTTTACTGCGTGTGTCATATAATCGATTTGAAAATCTCGGACTTTGAGATTAATATGTCATGTGACTTCCTGTTATCCAGGTTGTAAAAATGGCAGCAATAAACGTGCTCTTCTTAATTTTATTATTTTGGACAATTGCAACGCGATGCGGCGAATAAGTTCGCAACTTCCGCACCCTATGCCTCTACTCTGCGATGCTGGTAGGCCTACATTCGGGGCCTACGTAGGGGCGTCTATGTGCGGGTGCGGAATTTCAGAAGTATTGTGAAATGCCACTATCTTGCGTAAAGTTTCGTCCACAACTTATACCGTTCAAGTGGGAAGCTTATTATCCGCCACCGGTTCGAGTGGCTAATGCTGTGGTTTAGAGTCGGCACATTGACCAGCTCAGAGCAAGACTTTCGACCACGAGCATTACCAAAAAGGGAGGATACTCCTTTTAATTTATTTTTTAAGTTACTTTTAATAAGTTTTTTCTAAAAGATTTTTGAAGAAAGTAATGATTAAATAAGAAATGTTTCGATTTTAGACGTTGTGACCGTGTCACTACCCAAGCGCACGGCAACGGCCCGCGTCGTGTCCCCCTAGTGGACTGGGCTGACATGACCACTTCCGGTCAGACCGGAAATAAAGGAAGGCAGGTTGAGACAGAGAGAATCCAGGGACAGAGAGTTGCCACAGAGCCAGCAACCAGTGCAGACATGCATTGGCCAAGCTCTCCCAACTCCCTGGTATTCTCGATGAAGTCCGGGTTTCCAGTTCTCTGGGCCCCGCCTCCAGGAGTGAGTGCAGTGGCTGCAAGTCCATAGATTGGGTTGCAGCAGGGATAGAATAGATCGACCGCACGGACCTTGGTTTAACCGCCATGGTCCGTGGGTCGGGTTTGATTAGCATATACCGGTGGTACAGACATATGAGTAGCAGGTGGAGGCTGACGCTGGCCCCTAGACAACTGTAATAAAGGCCAAACACCCAAATACAGCGTCGTCTCTGCTATTTCACATGGCGAAGGCGTCCAGCGCAGTCCTCTTATTCCCCCAAGTAAGGGCTGTGCAAACCGCCCCAGTCACAACGTTTTGTATGGAAGAAATGAAACCATTGATTGCTTCCAGTCCTATAAGCTATAACAAAACTTTTGTAACTACAATTCTAATGGAAAAGTATACACCGCGTTATAATTATAAGGGAAAAGTGCATGTCGCAAACTCTGTATTAACACAACAATCAATTAGTTTAGACGTTATATTGTTTCAGATCGTCGCAAGCATCGGCCACATCTTTATCTGATAGTAGTGTACCGTTATCAGTAAAGTAGGTATATTTTGTTATCACAATTTTTCTTAATTTACAAAACATTTATCTCAAATACATAAATGCTTTGAAAACTTTCTATTGTTTAATACGGGTCATTAAA
>JH431951.1:26588-48865 GCA_000239455.1 Strigamia maritima | reverse complement strand
TTTTTTTTATACAAAAAAGATTTATTTCAACATAATTTCGGGGGGGCGTCCGGACCCGCCGGACACACCCCCCCCCCCTCAATACGCCCCTGATACAAAAAAAGCACATTTTGAAACAAATGCAGGTTATATCTGGTGTCTTGTTTCAGCCATGCTCTCACTACTATACCTCATATATCATCTATTGTCAGTAAATATAGAAAATGAGAAATTTTATCTCTTAGGTAGAAAAAAGCTGCCGTACCATGTGGGAATGTTGTTTAAATACGGTATGTATAAATTATTTTTAAATATGAATTTATTATACAAATACAAATTAATTAAAAGTTTTGCTTCTCCATGTTTTATTCTATTATTGTAAATTTTTAGTAACAACATCAAGAATCCCAAAAATTACAATTATAATTTAGCTCACTCTTGAAGATCAGCATTAATTATCATTAACAGGATATAGTAATTTATATAATACTTTGTTTATCTTCATTTGTGCTAGAAGAAAATCTTTTTGCGATAAGTTACAAAAAATTCTATGTAACAAGTCAGCGTATCTAGAAGCATCTTCTGCTGTAATTTTTGCTGTCTCTTTAACGTGTAACTCACAACATCTGGATGTATCTTCTTTAATAATTTGTGAATTTGTTTGGGTTCTGCTCATGTAACGGTTTTTATACAAAGCTTTAGCTTCTTCTGATGAAAAACATGTGTTAGGAGTTACATCTATCGGCATTTGAGTTAAATCGTCATCTAATAATTGGCTTTCAGTGTATGTCTGCGCATCTTGCGACATTATGACTTAAATCTGGTGATAATACAATATGTTCCAATTAGTTTTAATAAAAATATTTAATGAACATTCCCATATGGATATTTGTGAAGCAGAAAACCAACGATTCGGGCCTAATAAACAAAGAAAAACACATTAGGGGTATTGTGTGCAAATGCGTAAGTTGTGAAAATGTGATTTTACATATGCGTCTCATAGGCCTCATGTTATGTTATGTGACTCACATGGGCGACTCATATTCACACATCAAGATGTGAACATTATGTGAGTCACAATAACATAACGTGACGAGGCCTATGAGGTTTCCAGCGCGCATAATCACCTTTTCACACTACGCGACAGTTTCCTAATATTCAGAATTTTTAACTTTCAGTGATTGTTTTTGATTAAAACTGATAAATCTGTATCAGAAATAAGAAATATTATTATTTTTACATAGCCATGTGACATTTTAGGCTGAAATTATGTTGTTTACTTACCACTTTTTATTTAAAACAACATGTCTTATTGTCTTTTAAAATGCGATTTTGTGGATGTTCTGGTACAATTCTGACACAATTGCCTGATAAGTTGTATCAGTATAACACTGCACCTGTGTGTCTAAGATAATCTAATCAAATTTTTTGACAAATGTCAAAGTACAGAAATTAAAATAATTAAAATAGAATATGAGTATAGACCAACTGTAAAAGGTTTTATTAATCGTTTTATATTTGGAATACTGTACAAGTAGTTTTACTGACAATTACAAAATATTTTAAATTATTTCTAATTTAGACAAGAATATATTTATTACTACGATCCTATACTAGATAAATTGATAATTTTATACATATTTTTTATACGATCATTGCCCTTGATCTTTTTCTACACAATCATAAGTAAACACTATATCAATCACTGATAATTGCAGAGCAGAGCACTGAAAAGTGAAAACTCATTATTTGTGCAATTCATCAAGTCTCATCATGAAACTTCAATTTCTCTGCCTACTAACAATATTACTTTTAAGTGAGTATGTAGAAGGATACAAAATTCTCTACATGTTTCCATTCGCTTCAAAGAGTCACAAAAACATCTTCGACGCATTGATCACTGAATTAGCCCAAAAAAATCACGAAATCACAGTAGTTTCCACCCTATCATTCTCAAAACCGATCAAAAACGTGAAAGAAATCATTCTTGAACAGCCAATAGACTTCCACTCGAATGAAATACAAACACACATGTTTGATATGATCGGCTATCATCCCTTGTTCTTGGTGTTTTTCTTCCCAACATTCACTATTCCGTTTTGTAAAACCTTTTTCCAAAATACACACGTTAAAAAATTGATCGAAGACGGCAAACAGTTCGATGTGGTCATTGTAAGTGCATTTGTAAACGAATGCGCTTTGGCAATTGCACCTAAACTTGGTAAAAATGTGATTGCACACAGTCCTGGACTCATGATGCCATGGAACGAATATTTGTGCCAGAACCACCATCGTACGTGCCACATATTCTCCTCTCATACTCTTCAGAAATGACTTTTTTCCAGAGACTTAATAATTTTCTCACAAGTGTAAGCACTAATTTGGTCTATGATTACTACGTCATACGAAAATTTCAATCAGAAATAGCCAAACATATTCCAGAAAATCCTTCTATACTTGAAGCTAGAAATATTATCAGTTTGCACATAAATTCTGCTGATCCAGTGCTGACTAGTCCAAGGACCTTCAATGCCAAATATTGTTTCAGTTGGTGGGATTCATTGCAAGAAAGCTAAACCACTGACTCAAGAATTGGAAGATTTTGTTCAAAGTTCTGGCGACAATGGATTCATTTACTTCAGTCTGGGCTCGAATGCCCAGTCTCGGTTTTTGCCAGAGAAAGTGAAAACATCTTTATTGGCGGCCTTTTCGAAACTCAAGCAGAAAGTCATCTGGAAATATGAAGAAGAATTGAAGAATGCTCCTAGTAATGTCAAGGTCATAAAATGGGCTCCACAACAGGATCTTCTAGGTATCAATAATTAATTTATTAAATTTTTGTATTAATACTTTTTTTGATCTAGGACATCCTAAAATAAAAGGTTTTATAACTCATGGTGGACTTTTGAGTTTACAAGAAACAGTGTACAATGGTGTGCCAGTTGTTGCTGTTCCACTTATGGGCGATCAGCATTCGAATATCGCACGAGTGGAAGAATTAAAAATCGGTTACAAAGTTGATTTTAATAATATTTCTGAAGTCAGTATTCTTGAAGCAGTGAATGAAATACTAAAAGAAAGGTAAAATTTTGTATAGAAAATGAGTAAATTCGTTTATTTGTTATTTGTTATTTTTTGATTTCCAGTTACAAGGAAAATATGATGAAGTACTCGGCTATATTTCACGACCGGTACCAACAACCGCTCGACCAAGCGGTTTTCTGGGTCGAATATGTGATTAAGAATGATTGTGCAGATTGTCTGAAAAGCGTCGGAGAAGAATTGAATTTATTGCAGTATTTCTTAATCGATGTTATAGCATTTATAACAATTATTTTGCTGTCTGTAGTATTTGGTTTAATATTCCTTGTAAAATTGGTTTACATGAAAATAGCAAATAAGTCCAAACTTGTAGTTGAGAAAAAACAGCAATAGATAGTGTATATTGTGGTAATTGTGAATCAATTAATAAAATTACCATAAAATATATTTTGTGTCTTTTATTGTATTGATTATATTGTGTGCACAGGGGGGAGCGGTCCTCATTTTCATGCACATTTTCTCCACTAGGAGAAGGAGGGGACAGAGCGTGCTCCACCTTTGAACCAAACGGAAACATAGGGTAAAATTCAATAATTTGCGCAAGAGAGAGAGAGAATTAGGTTTATAGACGTAAGCGGCGACTCGGGCCATACACGTCTAAAATCTGACAAAAGAGAATCTGACATGAAAACTGACAATATGAAACTTGACATACTAAATCCAACAAAACAAAACCAACACGCTACATCTGACAAAAAAAACTGACACACCAAAATTGACATATCCAAACTGATATAATGACTGACAAAAGAAAACTGACAAATTGAAACTGACATGTCCAAACTGACATAATGACACAGACATACTGACTCTGACAAAATGAAACCAATATATTAAATCAAGACAAAATAAGAAAAAAGTTCATACAAACTGAAACTGACATACCGACACTGGCATGAAACTGACTCCTTCGCACGACAAATCCCAGCGTACCCCGGCGTACCAACCCCGTCGTTTCAACCCCAGCGTTCTAACCCCGGCGTACTGATCCTGGTGTATCCAGCCGGCTCGGCTAATTCGGCTGGCTAGGCGTACTAATCCAGGCATACTAACCAGGGCATACTAATCCAGGGCGTACTAATCCGGGCGTACCGATCTGGGCAAACTTCCGACCAAATCTGTCCATATAACTGACTTCCTACCACTACCGACTTCCTACTACTACCGATTACCTACGACTACCAATTTCCTACGACTACCAACTTCCTACCACTAACAACTTCCCACTACCAACTTCTTACAGCTGACTTCTGACAACTGACTTATCCCAGCATACCAATCCCGGCGTACCAACCTCGTGGTTTCAACCCCAGCATACTAACCCTGTCGTTTCAACCCCGCCGTACCGGGCCTGTGTCTCCGGCCGGCCGGGCATACTAATCCGGGCTTACTAACTTGGGCGTACCGATCCAGGCGTACTCTACCAACCAAAACTGTCCACACAACTGATAGCTATTAATAACAAAAGACAGAGAGAGAGAGGAGCAATAATAGATAGATAGATAGAATTAAGTTTATAGACGCAAGCGGGAGGAGCAATAAAGAGAAGAGAGAAGAAGGAAAGATAGATAACCAGAGGACCCATTAGCACCACTGCAGCGGAAAAACAAAGTGACACAGTGGCGTGCCCAGGGGAGGCCACGAGGAGGCTGGGCTTGGAAGTTTTCTCCCCCATAATTTGCGCAAACCCCTTGTCGCGCAAAAAATTGTCGCGTATTATGCAAGTACTTTTTTGGCCAGTGTGCTGCCGATCTGGCCGCTTTGAAGGCCGGTTTACTTGGCGGTTTTCGCAGTTGCGCTGCTTTTGACATGATCTGATTGGTTTTTGTATATTTGGAATGATCGTTGGTGCGCTAATGTTACAGGGGAGTTTTTGGAGACTATGATTTGTTGGGTTTTGTTTTGTTAGATTGGTTTTGTTTTGCTTGTAGGCCTACTTGTATACTTTATTTAACAATTCGTGCACGAAACTTCTATTGGTTAATGACCTATGCATTGTACTGAAAGTATATATTGTGATATCTTATTTTAAATTTCTAGTTGAGCCGAGTCGTAATCATTGCTTTCGAGTCCAAAAATCTGCATGCCATTGTTAACAAACGAAAACGCTTGTAAAATATTTTAAAAAATTATTTACATTTGGGTTTTTGTATTGTTGCTTACATTTTTTGGATACCAAACATAGGTGCTTTCAATCCTGAAATGAAAAGTCACTTATTTGCCTGAAATGACTTTTAAAAGGCAAATATGACGTAATTTACGTCATATTTGCCTTATAGAAGGGACTTAAGTGACTTTAGAGAAAAGGCAAACACAACTCACTTCTTTGCCTTATAGAAGTCACTTCTTTTTACTGCACATGCGCAGAGTTCACAAAATATAGCTTTAATGGCATCCATCTTGGCAATGATTAGATCGTGATGTTTCTGGACTCTGAACTGAAGTTTTAGCGAATAAATCCTGCTAATTTTGTAGGTGGGGACTTCATTCAACAACATTCTAATGATCCTTTGAGAAATCAGCATGAAAATAGGTAAGAGTTGTGAAAAATGACGACAAATCGGGTACGGACATCACCGAACATCGTGGCCGCGGAACGTGCACCTACGTCGGCCACGATGTTCGGTCATGTCCGTACCCGATTTGTCGTCATTTTTCACAAATTTTATCTATTTTCTAGCAGATTCTCTTAAAATATATTAGCCAAGATGGAATAGACAATTTTAACAACGAAATCTAATTTTTATTTCACAGTTGAAACAGTAAAAATACAAATGAAAATGAAAATGCATGAACAATTTAAGTGCGTTCATTGAGAAGTTACTTTTCCATAAGGCAGATAAGGAGAAGTGACTTTTCCTTTTCAGGATTGAACGCACCTAGGAGGTGCGTTCAATCCTGAAAAGGAATAGTCACTTCTCCTTATCTGCCTTATTTTTCGACTCAGCTCGACTAGAGGATTAAAATAAGATACCACACTATATACTTTCAGTACAATGCAAAAATGTTCACTTCTCAGTTTCGCGCACAAATTGTTGAATGGTTTGTGACAGGATGGAATCGGGGTCGATATCGCAACAATATCGTCCGATCCAACATGCATTAAACACGACATAAACCATAAAAATGCCGAAAATAAATTATGCAAATATAGCTTTAATTTTATTCCTAGAATTTATTTACATTTACAATTACACAAATACTAAGATATGCAAATATAAACTTATTTATATATCCTAGGCCTATTTGGTTCCATGTGCTTAGGCTTAACACAATGGTGAGATCATGACGATCCTGAGGGATATGGCTGACTTAAAGTCTGTCACAACCAACAAGGATAAAAAGGATCAATTGTATCTATTCAGGAAAGAATAATACAATCAACTTGCTGCAAATAATAATTAGCAGAAGAGGGAAAGAGGTGTAAACGGTCAAGCCACAGCCACGTGGCGACCTGAGTGGTTTGACTCACTTTCCACACATTACACGGTGCGTTATTTCTACATTAAGGGCCCGGGGCCATGAGGGAGAGAAAATACAGATTGATTACTCACCTGGGTCAGCCCGGTCCAATGTCGCTCTTATTGCGGTACCACCGTCGATCAGTGGCCGTCGCTGTTGCCCCTGATGCCACCGCGACAAAGGGTTAAGTACCTCGATGTTGGCGGCCAAAAGCTCAACATACAAGTTTCTTACATGTATGGGAGAAAAGATATATTGGCCCCATGTTTGTCTCATATTTACCTACTAGGTTGTAACTTAATACCCCGAGTCGCCGCTTACGTCTATAAACCTAATTCTCTCTCTCTCTCTGTAACTTAATACAACAAACATAGGCGCCACAGGAAAATACAATACACTTTAAATATAAATACAATGACACTCAAGAATATAAATATAAGGTATACACTATTAAAATACACTATAATAATAATATATACACTTCAATAAATACACTCAAGAATATCACACTGTAAATACACTCAAATGTAAAGCACAAACCATTTAGGCAAATAATCACAGACAATTCATACCAGGTCAAACAAAGTTTCATCAATTCAGAGTTTCAGTTCAGTTCAGTTTCAGTAGCAGCGCAAGCACTACTTCCTGTTGAACATGAGCTTATATACCCTGCTAATCCCCCTGGAATGTGGTGATGGCAGAGCAGCCAATCGGTGATGCTGGTTGTGGAATGTGGATTACCACTTCCTGCATCAACCCCTGCTAATCCCTCTGGAATGTGAGATAGCAGAGAAGCCAATGGGTGATACTGATTGTGGAAATGGATGACCACTTCCTGTATCACTCACAGTATCGAGGTGAATGGGGCGAATGGTCAATATAATATATAATTTATATATTTATTGGCCATTTCTTTTATATTGGTCATAAATAAGCGCGATATTTATTATCCACTTATTTATATTTTATTGTCTTAGTTGAATATGCCGCCAAAGATGCAATAGCGCACTCTGGTGGCAATTCCCTACCAAAACTACGGTTCGAGACCGTCACAGGCTGAATGCTGTTTTTGTTAGATTTTTTAAGAACATCTACTTCAGTAGGTGCGTTCAATTTGATTTAGAGAAATTAAATTACCATAGTTGACTTTGTAGTGTTTGCGTGTCCGCACGTAACACATAATGACCCGTCAGGTGGCGCTATTGCAACCATTCTGCGGGACTAGTATTTTCTGAATAAAACAATCTTGTGCCTACTATCCTGACGTACTCCAGTTGTAGCTGAACATTACAGACTTAACTGCTGCGTTGACTTAAACTCATTACATGTGACGTTTTGGACATCATAGTTATGGCAAATGACTTCCTTAAGGCAATTAATTTCAGTTACGGTAAGTTGCGTTCAATACTGCCTGAATAAAATTCTTAAGTGTAAAGTTGACTTAAAGTGGCAGGATATGATGTATTAGACGTCATATTCGTCTGAAACTTCCTACTTTAGAGTTTAGACATCTTTACTTAAGATGGGTATCTTAAGTAAAGATGTCATACTTGTAGTAATTTACTAAAAAAAGCCAAACTATTTTTTTCAGAGTTTTAAAGAAAAAATGTTTAAAATGTGCTTTATTCATATGTAAGTACCAGTAACAAACTTTTCGTATTAGTTTTATCATTTAAATTTCATCTTGTCGATTACACTTTCACCGAATGCTTTGACATCGGAACATTTCTACCAAAAAAAATAACGATTATAAAAAAAAAACGCTTTGTTAATACTTGAAGTACCCACTTCTTTAAATTGTCGGTATGCGCAAACGTTGCCTTCGAGAATCTAAAACACAAAAAATTCAAATACAGTAAAACCTCCGCGGATGGGACACTCCGCGGACAGGACACCTCTGTGGTCGGGACGATATTGGCTGGACCCGACCCGATCAATCCCGACCAATAGAAATTTACCTCTGCGGACGGGACACCTCTGCGGTCAGGACAGAGGACACCTCGTCCTATCAAGTT
This sequence comes from Strigamia maritima, assembly GCA_000239455.1. Lineage (NCBI taxonomy): Eukaryota > Metazoa > Arthropoda > Chilopoda > Geophilomorpha > Linotaeniidae > Strigamia > Strigamia maritima. Next base: position 40,307 of record JH431951.1, on the reverse strand, counting down.
CGGTCTAAATGACCTCCGTGGACGGGACAAAACAATAAATTTTCCATAATTATTTTTGAAAAATTAGAAATTTTTAGAATCTTTATTTAAAAAAATGAATTTGTTTGCGAATTTTGAATTTTTGATTTAAAATTTTGAATTTTTGATTTAAAATTCTGAATTTTTGATTTAAAATTCTGAATTTTTGATTTAAAATTCTGAATTTTTGATTTAAAATTCTGAATTTTTGATTTAAAATTCTGAATTTTTGATTTAAAATTTTGAATTTTTAAAAAATTAACTTGAAACTGACCAATCACAGACCATTACCTCTGCAAATGGGAGAAAGGGCTTTTGTCCCGTCTACGGAGAGTCCCTCTGTGGACGGGACACCTCTGCCGACAGGACAAAGTATGGCTGGACCCGAGGTGTCCCGTCCGCGGAGGTTTTACTGTAACTATTTATCAAGAATTAAGTTAATCTTTAATTAATGTATCACTTTTACCTTGTCTACGGTTGTAAATTTATCCTTGCAAGCATTATAGCCAGCGGTAATGATTTCTACTTTCTAAACATAAAAATTGTCAAATAGTATGTGCTCTATAAAATTTTACAAAATAGTACTGTACATATAGTACAGTGACGGAAATTATCATTTTTACGTACAGCTGGAAGTACAATTTCGGTTGCTACCGCTAGCATTTTATCGTACACTATGTTATTACCGTCAATCTAAAATAATTTTAATACTTACAATACGTACTCAACTTTTTTATTATTGTGATAAAACTTACAGCCCCACGTTTTCTAAAATAGCATTCGAGTGCAGCGCCATAAGCACCTTTTGTCTATAAATGTAAAAATTGTAATTAAATAATTCAATTGATATTTCTTTTCGTAAACATACATCATCGGCTGCAAATTTTTGGCTCTTTATAATGCTCCCGCAATACTCCCGAACCTTTTCTGTCTGTATTAAAATTTGTATTAAAAAAACTGTATAAGCTATACGTATCTATTAAAAACGATATAAGCTATCTTACAAATACGATTGTGGCTCCTGAATCGTAGCACTGCAAAGTAAAAATTCTACTTTACGATCACAATCAAAAGTTGTACCATTTTATACATACAAGCTCCGCAATACAATCAGTCAGCATAGCGCACTGCAGGATAACTAAAAGAATTGCTTTCATTTTGAAGATTGTGTTGAAGCTAGTAAAGTTTTTTTCTTTTTTAACCACACGAGTTTTATACTTTTTGCGAAATTGCGTAATCGGTCACAAAAAATGAACATTCCATTGATCAGCCCAAGGACAAATGATTATTTATTGGACGAGCTGCATCCTGTGTAGTGTACTAGAGTCCCTGCTGTGTTGGGATTTTCTATATGCGACTAAGGAAATCCTGTGCATTAGTAAATACAGCAAAAATTTAATGAACACGTAGATAAAGATAATGAAGAACAACAACTGCACACTCTTTTATCAGCAGTTCATTTAGGTAATTAGAAGTGAAGACGTTCAAAATCATACATTTGCTTTTGGGATGAAAAAAAAACGTACAAAAAAAATGAATACATTATTGAGGCAATTAAGAATTGAAATTTTGTTTGTTATGACACGAGTTTCAGTTTTTGTTTCTAGTATGGTTAAAAAATGCAGATAGTTGCAGATAGTTCCGGCTTTGCCAATAGATGGCGCTAGTAATCTGTGTTTACCATAGCATGTAAAAGAGAAGTAGCGACACTCTTAGTTGCACATGGAATTCCGCACGAGAGCGCCACTGTCGCTTTTTCCACTTGTTTATCAAGCCCTGTTATGGGTTGAGGCAGCAAAGCAGGATCACAAACTTTTAATATTTTTTTCAACAACTTAACAAAGCCTAGCCATTTATTTACGAGTGGGTGGACAACCTCGTGATGTGGTGCTGTCTCCATTTTTCCTAATCAGTGCCGTGTTGTTCTGGAAATTGGCGAAACACATCGAGCAGCAAGAAAAGGATAAAAATAAAAAAGAGAAAAAGGAGTCGAATATCGCGAAAATTCGAAAAGCCAAATCCGATTAATCAACGAGAATGTGTAATTATATGTATTCTGATTAATAGGTCAACAAGTTAAGTAGAATTTATTATTTGTCGTGCGAAAAATGTAATTTCATTTAATTTTTGATAATCTATTTATACGTGATTGTGGTATTAAATAATTTTTAATTATTATATCTTTTAATTAAAATTAAATAATTAATAATTAATAATTTTTATTATTAATATAAATCTAAATACAATTGGAAAAAGAAATTTATTTTCTAATTTTTACAACTTTTGTACACATTTCAATTGTAGTTGAACCAAATAATCATTTAAAAAGTCGATATTTCTTCCATCTAATTACAATTTATCTTTCTTCGTAATCTTTATATTCGGGAAAACTTTCTAAAACAAAAGGAAATGATATCAATCAATAAAAGTTCATTTTTGAATTATTTTCTCACTTTTCTCCGGTTCTCGCTTCGGCTCGATATTCATGGGTCGTTTCTACATAGAAAAATTAACAAATATCAATAAAAACCATTGGATATCCATAAAAAAAATCATTAAAATTCAATTACAGCTGCATCTTGTTCCTCTAGTTCCTCTAGTTCCTTTGCTTTACGAATTGCATTTTGCTGAATTGTATTATTCTTTCTAATTTCTTAAAAACAAATTTTAAAAAAATTAAAAAATTCAATATTAATCAACACTATCGATACAAACATCTTCTGTAGGTGGTACTTTCCGCCTTTCACGCAACCAAGCTGAAACAAACATCAATTTTCAAGTAATTTTTACAATTTTTAATCAAAAATTATTTTATTTACCCTCCCATTCGACTGGGATTTCCTGATCAAATTTGTCTTTTTCCACGACTTCAAACAATCGTGACGCCGCCTTATTGTCCACTGCCGGATTTTTGAGAAAAAAGAAACATACATATACAATGATTATACTCAAGTAGTTTACCTCAGTTGTGTAGCGAGTCAAGCCAGATTTGTTTATCCTTTTGAGATAGAAAATCTATTTGGAAAAATTATATAAATATACAAATATACTAATACATACAAATATATGTAGGAAATGATCATACTTAAGTTATTTGCCTTAATTCTGATCAAAATTCTGATCAAAAATGGGCAAAATAGCAACAACTTCTCAAACCACGCCAAGGTTAACCTTGAACACGCTGGATCTTGTAGTGGATGAATTGACTGCAGCGCCACTTTTGCAGCTGCCACCGCCAGGACATTTGCCTGATAAAGTGATCACCAAGTTTGCTGCTCAATAAATCCAAATTATGCCTCTATTAAGTGCTGTTTTTGTTATGATATGTGAGATATACATCGTGTGAAATATATTTGGTTAAAGGTTAGTGCTGGCATTGCATTGTTTAGCTCATTTTGCTGGTTTTATTGTTTAGTGCTGAACATCCGGGCACTCAGAGTGTCGCTACTTCTCTTTTACATGCTATGGTGTTTACTTTGGTATTTTGCTTTTGTGTTTTTAGATATTTCTTATATAGATATTTACTATTATAAGTTATCATCATTGTACCATTTTGTATGCATTGGATTATGTTTTTATTTATCTTGTATTTTGTGTTGACATCTCACCTAGTGGGCTGTCACTCACTTGCTTCTCTCTCAACCTGCCAAGATGGCTGCTCCCATGAGCAAGTGGCTCATGGAGTTTTTAAGACAGAATATATTATTTTATGTAAATCTTTGCCATTTATTTCAATATTATAGTGCATTATAAGCTCAAGTAGAGCGGCCCTGAGCAGAATTCAGCTCCTACAATTAACCGGGATCATCACTCCAACTCCCTGCTTTCCAAGGTCAAGCCTGGGTCATCCAATGCATAAGTTAAGATGCTTCCACTACATTTTCAAGAGTCTTTAACAAAGTTGTTTATTCAAGACAGAAGTGTTGTTTGCATCAACATCTAGAAGTGAAACTTGATTCTGCTTCGTGCTAGGTTCCCACTTGGCAGAAACTCAGACTGAAAATTTTCTGCAGTGCAGAATGAGAAAAGTATGTTTTTCTGTTGTTGGTTCCCACCTGTGGACTGAAAAGTGGGCAAAAAAGTGCAGAAAAGTAGAATTTAAAAATGGATGCCAGCTAAGGAAAGCAATTTGTAAACACTGCTGCTCTCTACACTCAAAATTAATTTTCTGCAGCAGAAAATTTTCTGTTGGATTTTTCTGCCAAGTGGGAACCAAAGCATTACTGTATCTCTTCAATCCAAAGTTATGAGCAAAAAACTGATTTTGACAAAAACACAAAAGGTGTTTTGCCATTAGAATCCGGGTCAGTTTAGCGCGAAAATGCTGTTAGAAATAATACATCCCTTACGGTTTCCAACACATGAGCATTTTCGTGCTGAATTTAGATGCTAAATTTAGATTTGAGGGGGGGGAGAAAACTTCCAAGCTCAGCCTTCTCGTGGCCTCCCCTGGGTTCTCCTCTCTGGCACTTTGTTTTTCCGCTGCAGTGGTGCTAATGGGTCCTCTGGTTACCTATTTTTCCTTTTTCCTTCTTCTCTTTATTGCTCCTCTTTCTTTTCTGTCTTTTGTTATTAATAGTTATCAGTTGTGTAGACAGTTTTGGTTAGTAGTACGCCTGGGTCGGTACGCCCGAATTAGTAAGCCTGGATTAGTACGCCAGGATTAGTATGCCTGGCCGGCCGGAGACACCAGGGGTTAGTACGCCGGGGTTGAAACCACGGGATTGGTACACTGGGATAAGTCAGTTGTCGGAAGTCAGCTTGGTTGTGGGAAGTTGGTAGTCGTAGGAAATTTAGGAAGTCGGTAGTAGTAGGAAGTCGGTGGTAGTAGGAAGACAGTTATATGGACAGATTTGTTCGGTAGTACGCCCGGATCGGTACGCCCGGTTTAGTACGCCCTGGATTAGTACACCTGGATTAGTATGCCCGGGTTAGTATGCCTGGATCAGTACGCCAGCTGGATTAGGTGGGCCGGCTGGATACACCAGGATCAGTACGCCGGGGTTAGAATGCTGGGGTTGAAACGCTGGGTTGGAACGCCGAGGTTGGTACGCCGGGTTGGTAGTAGTAGGAAGTCGGTAGTAGTAGGAAGCCGCTTGCGTCTATAAACCTAATTCTCTCTCTCTCTCTCTAGATTTGAGGGCAGAAACCAGTTCAGTTTTGCAAGAAAATGACGCTGATGTAGTCAGAAATGATGCATCTCTTACGGCAGCGATTCTCAACCTGTGGTATGCGCACCCCTAGTGGAAAGCATATGGTATATTTAGCCATTTTTAACAGAAACTCTAGATACAAATACAGGTAACAGTTATGTTTGAATGTTGAAATAATAAAAAAAGACATTCTTGTATTGAATCAACATTTTTGATGTTTATAAAAAATATTTTTTGAATGTTGTTTAGACTTGTTCTTGTTTCGTGGGCGTCCTGTGGTTGCCGAGAACATTCTGAATCCTTAATTCTTGTTCATGCCAGATAAGTAGTCAATCATGCCAGATAAGTAGTCAATTGGCCAAGTTTACTTGGCTGATGATTAAAATGCCAGCTAGTGATCAGGTTAGACTAAAGAATTGGCCATTTGTCGATTTTTGCCCTTTAGCTTACCTGCTCTACTATTTGCAATTTTAATTTTGAGCCGCTAGATGGCTCGACACATTTCACCAACTTGAATTCAATTACACATTCATTATCATAACATTCCACATTATACAAAGATCGATCAAAAAATATTTTTATTTGTTGTTTGGTTAAATTTTTTGTTACTAGATGGCTTAATAAATGTTGAATGTCTCATTACCGAGACATTAAAAAAAATTCAATGTAAAAAATAAGGACATAAGGTCATGCTTACAACCAAGGAGGGGGAAACCGAGAAAAAGGTCATCGATACCCTTATTCCCCCCTCTAAATTTTTTTTTGTATTAACTGAGAAATTCCTCAGTTACATGGCTCGACTCCAGCATCAGCACACACTACCTACTTCCGCACTCCCAACTTGCTAACCTTGAATACACGTGGGCGAAAAACTGGTCACAAATCACCTGACGCAAAACAAAAACTGAGCGGATGTAAACTCATACAACCAACAAAAATCCTCACCGACAAAAACGTAAAAATTTCCATTTAAAAAGAGGAGTGTCCTTTTTCTTATCTCACTCAATTGCTAATTTCTATTTCCATCTGACCCAAATCGCCATGCAAACATCATCTAAACCCACTTCACACTAAATCCACACATCAGCTAAAAAAACCATGCGTGAATTCATGTGCATCGCCACGCTGGGCTACAACTCCGCCTGGCCGCAATTCCAGAACTCTGTCGCGCCCGACGACGCATGTTGGGGTAAAATAGTCAACGCTACCGGCGAGCACAACGTGGTCTACTTGAACAACAAAACGGCATGTATCCTCAACTTGCCGTCCGATGTCCGTGCGGGACTTATCAGTCAATTGGACGATGAATTCGGCGAAAGTCCTATCGATTGTCACGTGCAATTCGCTAATGACGAGACGGAGGCGACCATCACCGGATACGTCGCACTCGGTCTGCTTTTCTTCAGCATTTTCTGTCTCCTCGCGACGATTTTCGTTTACGCTGTGAAGAAGGAACTCGGGACTGTGCCTGGACTTAATTTGCTGTGTTTGAGTCTTAGTCATGTGGTGCATTACGTGACTGTGGTGTGTAATTTGCTCAATGTGCCCGCTCAAACGGTTTCGCATTGGCAATGCACGTTGTTTGGATTTACGCGGCATTTTACGATTTTGGCGACGTTTTACTGGCTCAATGTGATGGCGTTTGATATTTGGAGGACTATAACGAGTATGGCGAGTGGTACGTCGAATGGCAAGAAGATTCTTAATTGGAAACGATTTGTTAAGTATTCGGTTTATGCGTGGGGAACGCCGGTGTTTATTGGTGTAGCTGCCGTTGTGGTCGATAATGTCGATGCAATTCCGCAGTATATGAAGTAGGTATTTGATTTGCATATTTTTTTTGTTGTTAATATTAATTAATTAGTTATGGAATGAGTGTAAAAGGTCTGTTGTGAGAAAAGTTGGTTGTCAAGGTTGATGTTTATTTAAATTAATGCATTGTGTTGGGAAAATTAATTGATGATTGAGAGCAGATTATTATGTTTCACATGAACAGTGGTGTACAATTAAATGCCAAGGGCGACAGGTAACTAGAAGTGGTAATTTTAGAGATATTCCAATTTTGTTTTGTGTAAGATAGGGGAGAATTAAAAGTATATTTATTTATTTAAAAGTATATTATTTTTTGGTCTAAAAAATTTATTTTTTGGTCTAAAAAATTTATTTGTTGGTCTAAAAAGTTTATTTGTTGGTCTAAAAAGTTTATTTTTGGTCTAAAAAGTTTATTTTTGGTCTAAAAGTTTATTTTTGGTCTAAAAAGTTTATTTTTGGTAATTAGTACCTATTTAGTCTAAATAGTACACATTTTAATCTAAAATGTCTATTTTTTAGTCTAAATCTTAACGCCACTATCCAATTACACTCAGAAATCAGAAATAGCGCTGTCAAAACATCATTAACATAACCAATAAAAAAAAGTAAAAACCCTAATCTTAAAGTATTTTACAGCCACATAAAAACACTAGGAGTACAAAAATAAAATGTACATGATGATGACTTAATTTGTGCAAGTAGGAAGGAAGTACAAAAACTAATCTAAAATCTAAAAAAAAAAAAATCAATGAAAAATATGTTGCAACAGCAATTGAAATCACACTTTAATGAATCACAAACTCATACTAAAAATATTAAAATTAAATTATAATTTTTATAATAATACTTTTTTCTAGACCATCATATCGTCCACCAAACGTCTCTGACCCAGACCTAAGATGCACCATGAGCATCAACAACTTGGAAGGCTTTTTTCTCTTCAACACAGTACCCAGAATAGCCGTGATGGTTATCAACATCATTTTCTTCATCCTCACAGCAAAAGCTATTCACGTAACAAGTAAACAAGCTCAAGCAATAAGATCCACAAATCGTGTCAAAGCAAGGTAATAAATACACAACATTAACCCACTTAAACACTTAAACTCAAACTCTATCACGTGTTGACAATTTGGACAATTTTAGATATAATTATATAATATTTTTTTTTTTTAGATTTCGTCTTTACTTGAAGCTGTTTATTGTGATGGGTTTAGCTTGGATCTTCAATGTGTTAGATTTCATCATTCATGCACGTTTGGGCGCAGATTGGGTTCACAGTGGACCAAGGTGGTTTAATGTGCTCACTACTTACGTGACCATTTTAATTGGTGTGGGCATTTATTTGACCTTCGGTCTTGTACCGACCATCAAGTTAATCCGGTATAACTGTTGCTCAAAAGTGGAAATAAGACCTCGTTCCCAACTCACTGTCTGCGACAGCGTACCAATAAGTAGAATTTCTTATACCAAAGAGGCACAGACAACTAAATTGTAAAAAAAAAAAAAAAAAAAAAAAAATTTTTAAATAATGTATTCAAAATATATGTATTTTTTATTTGTATTATTATTAAATGTTTTATTTATTAATCGAGGTATGAATGTTTGGAATATTTATTTCTTGAAAATTCAACGTTATCTTTTCACCGAAAAAGTTAAGTAAGCCGTGATTTCCTGTTTTTATATTGTTGTGAAGTGTTTTTTTTGTTGTTGTTTTAAATGGAGTTGCTCTAGATTATTTTTGAAACTGTTCCAAATCTCAGTATTGTACGTATTTTATGGTTTATATTTAAAAAACACAGTTGAGAGAAAAAAAAGACGTGCGGAAACCGGAATAGAATACTGTATGTATGATGACGTTATTATGAAATAGGAAAAACCAAGTTAACTAAAAATATAACAAGAGGAATGATGTTGTTTACATTGTAAGATCCAAGGAAGAAGATCAATATTCAACAGAAAATTAGCTATTAGCAAATTTCATATTTTTTTTAACATAAAAAGTTAGTAGTAGGAAAAGGGGTCGGTTATATTTAGTTTACATGCTCATGCTTGTTTCATCTGTTACATCATGTAACGAGATTAGTAACCACTTGTGCAGTTTGATAATTTTGTTATTAAATAAGGTACCGGTAATGTAAACATTTGTCGATTAACATCAACACACTCAAGTATTGAAATTTGAATCAATTTCAATATATGTATAATTTGATATCAAATTTTTATTTTTTTCAAATTTGAATCAATTTCTATATAGAAATGGGGTCGAAAACTTCCAAACCCAGCCTCCTAGTGCCCTCTTTTGGGTACTCGACTTGTACTGTAGCACTTTATTTTTCCATTACAGTGGTGCTAATGGGTCTTCTGATTATCTGTCTTTCCTTCTTCCTTCTTCTCTTTTTTGTTCTTCTTTCCCTTCTGGATTTTCAACCAATTCTTTGATAATGTAAGACTGCATTCCATTCTGCAAGGGAATGTGATGTAGATATCGATATTAAATCGTTATAATTTCGACGTCCTGTCGACTGCAAAACAAAACAATGTCAAATGTTTATCGAATTTTTAAAGATTTACATATACACTCACAAAAAAAGGGGGCATTATATTCAAATTGTGGAGTATGGCGCTTGTCCCATGGCTGACTCCATTTTTGAAGTAATAATACTCCCAATAGAAATGGTGCATTTTGTCTCCCTAAAGGAGAACTGGTAATAGACCCATTTGGAGTATAAATCCAAAATACTATTTTTACTCTTGTCAATCTAGTGATTTGAGTACACGTCTGGGGAGTAATAGTAAAACAACGGTGAAAGAAATACAAATACAATTACCATCAGAACAAAGAATAAAATTATATATTTTAAGGTGTAACAGGAGCTTAGTTCTTAGGAGAATAGTTCTACTTTTTGTAAACGTACTAATTATTAAGAAAACAACACGAGAACACATTGAAATAAGATTGGAAAATCAATGGCTGTAATGTTCTCATAACATCCATACTTGGTAAAAAACAAACAGTCCAAATTTCATTGGAGCCCAGGTCCGGGACTTGAACTCAGATCCCAATTGCCGGTTGGGTGCTTTGCCCTGAAACTCTAACAAAATCTGAGACTGAATGTTATATATTCACCACTTCTCCACCTCATTCACCACTTGTTATCAAGTGGTAAGTGATGTCAATCAAGGATAAAAATAGTACATTTCCACTTATAAATACTCATATGCGGAATAGTTATACTCCAACTTGTCTCTCTTTTATTTTATAGAGTAGGTATAATCACACTTGGAATGGTTATACTCCTACTGGTCTACTCTCTGATTTGATGGAGAAGGAATACACCTACAAGGAATGGGTAAATTCCAACTTATTTACTCTCTTACAAGTTAGTTGATGGAGTAGGAATACTCAAACATGGAATAGTTACACTCTGACTTGAAGTGAAGCAACGTCAAACTACCGGATGGTGTTAAATAGTCACTTGTTGAAGTAAATTTTTTCTCTCTCTTGTAGTAGTTTTGTTTCATTTACTCTTTTCAGTACTAATATGCTTTCAAACATCAAAATTGGAGTAAAATGCCCCCTTTTTTTCTATGAGTGATATAGATTCGAGATCGAATGATTTAATTTATTTTTTCATTACTAGAAGACTTACACTGGGACACTTAGCACTCCATCCATACCACACATTATTTAAACCCCATTCACACTCTTGCACTCTGCAGCATTTATTGAAAAAATCCAGTTTTTATTTCCTTTATAAAAGAACGGATGTAAACTCATTAAAGGTTACAGGAAAAGAAAAATGATATTTTACCATCCTGTCATTTAGACCCTAAATAACACTTACATTAGATTTGGAGTGGCAAAAAATACCATCAGATAAAGTTTTTAGCATCTGAAGTTCAAGTTTAAACCTGAACTTCAGATGCTAAAAACAATGAGAAATGCCGCAAAATGGCGTGATGGCACCAATTACGTCATGCATTAAAGTATATACTGAGCTAAAAGTGACCATGCCATCACGCCATTTCGCGCCATTTCTCATTGTTTTTCTCGCGTTTTTCACGTTAGCAAACCTGAACTTCAGATGTTAAAAACTTTATCTGATGGTATTTTTTGCCACTCCAAATGTAATGTAAGTGTTATTTAGGGTCTAAATGACAGGATGGTAAAATATCATTTTTCTTTTCCTGTAACCTTTAACGAACAAATCTTCAACAACAAAAATGTGCAAATTTCCATTTAATAAAAATAAAGGAGCGGTTTTTTACTTACTTCTAATTCTCCAAGCAAACAACCATTTACAGTCAACATACTTTTCACAGCACGACAAACACACAGCTAATCATGCCGGAGTTCATGTGCATAGAAACTTTGGGATATAACCCCGCATTCCCGCAATACCAGAATTCAGTTCCACCTGTTGACGCATGTTGGAGTAACATTGTGAATGCAACCGGTGAGCAAAACGTGATTTACTTGAACCACAAAACTGCATGTATCCTGAAGTTGCCATCAGATGTTCGTATAAGACTCATCAAGCAATTGGAAGAAGAATTCGGCGAAAGTCCTATCGATTGTCACTTGCATTTCGGTGAGACTGCGACGGCATCACAAACCACCATCGTCGCTTTGGCGCTGATTTTCTTCAGTATTTTTTTGTGTCTAATTATTAACCTGATAACTTAGATCTTGTACTTGTAATTATAATTCGTTATTTTTATGCGTGACTATTTTATTATTAATTGGTGATGTACGTACATTTATTTTTAAAGTATCCAGAACACGACGTTTTCAAAAATTATTTTCACAACTTCGACATTGGTTTTTAAACCTTTTCATAATTTTCAAAAATATCTTAAAATATTTTGTGACGGGCTAAACCCGCCCGTAGGTTAAGTGGGTCTGTCACTATAGTGCACCAATGGTGGCCAAAGTGACAAACCCATATTAAAGTAAATAGACAAATGAATAAAGTGAGTTTGTTTATTGGGGGAAAGATATAAGTACTAAATTACTTAAATAGAATGGCGAGTTTTAGCACAAACTATCTTGGTACTACACTCTATTTAACAATTCGTGCACGAAACTCCCATTGGTTAATGATCTATTGTACTGAAAATATATTACCTATTGTGATATCTTATTTTAATCCTCTAGTTGAGCCGAGTCGAAAAATCATTGCTTTATAGTCCAAAAATGTGCGTGCCATTGTTAACCAACGAAAACGCTTAAAAAATTATTTAGATTTGCGTTTTTGTATTGTTGCGCACATTTTTTGGCTACAAACAATGTTTTTTCGACTCGGCTCGACTAGAGGATTATAAAAATAAGATACCACAACATATACTTTCGGTGCAATGCAAAATGGTTCATGGTCGATGTATCTATATACATCTATACATCTATATATCTATATATCTACATATCTATCTATCTATCTATCTATCTATCTATCTATCTATCTATCTATCTATCTATCTATGCATAGAAGAGGAAGGTTTCCGTCAGTCAGTTACGGTTACGGCGCTCCAGCTAAGATTTGCGCTTTTCGCCGCTAGATGGCGCATCGGTTTTTTAAACAACCGGCTTATGCATAGCGATCACTTTTAAGACTATTCACTTCACTTCGTTTGTTTGGATATTGACAGGATTGTGGTGATTTAACGGGATTGACGTTTAAGTTTAATTTTTTATTGAATTTTTGTTTTTTTTGATGATGAATTAAAACCGATTATTAAGCAATTCAAGGACTATTTGGCGGGAGAAAAACGTTTACAATGATGCTGAGCCATTGGAGAAGAATGCAACAAAGAAAAGCAACAACCCGGTGTTGTTAAAAGAACCCAAAAAAAAACGTGAATTGACAAGGACCAAAAAAAAACTGTGTTTAGATTTCACGGTTCATTGCAGAGGGATTTTCGGAATTTAATGAGTTAAACTGGATTTCACGGGTCATTAATGATGAGAATTTGGTAATTCCACGTGATTTTAGGGGTTAAACGGGATTTCATAGGTCATTGGTGATGGGATTTTGATGATTTAACAGGATTTTGCAGGTTAAACGGAATTTCACGGGTCATTTTACAGGTTTGCGGAGAAATCACGGTGTTTAAACAATAAATTTCCTATTTTATTCTACTAATGGTGAAATATATCTCTACATTAAAAGTTTAAAACCCTTATATACCGGAAGCGAAGCGACGGGCTATTAGCTTGTTGTTGATATATCAATGCTAATCTCACCCGGTCACAATTTATTCAGAGATTTTAAAACATGCTTGATCCAAATCTGATCTCGTAAACCCTCGTGTATGGCCTAAGTTACCGATTTCATCTATAAACTTAATTCTCTCTCTTTCTCATAAACCCATTAAGTATCTGTGGTACATTTTGGTACTAAAAAAAAAAAAAAAATTACGCATAATCTAAAAATTATTTTAATATAAAATTATTTTAATTTTCAACATTCATAATTCATAATTTTTTCCCCAGAAAATTTCAACAAAACTTATTTTTTTAATCACTCTTTAATTTTCATATTATTTCATATTTTCATAAATGGAAAATAACAAGATTAAAAATGCACCTTGACCCAGTGGCATAATACCAAGTGTAATCATTATCCGATATCGCATGAGACAATCACAGATTATAGTCTGAGCTGTGCCACAAACAAGCTTAGTTTTTCATGAAAAATATTTTTCTTTCTCAATTTTTTTACAATTTTTTTTT
>JH431951.1:0-11597 GCA_000239455.1 Strigamia maritima | reverse complement strand
TTTCCAGAGGATCATTTGCCATCTTCTGCTCATACGTCTACATGTGTACCACCGTCTTCGAGTATGCCGCCGCCTCGACCACGAGATCCAGATTTCCCGGATGAAGAAGTGCTTGCCGCTCTGATTGATATTGGTGGGTGTTGGAACTCTCATAGTTTTGATAAACTGAAGCCTTATAATCCTCATAACGGATTAGGTGGTTGTGGTAATTTTAGTAATTTATTTTCATTTCATTAGGATATAATTTTTGTGCTGTATACTTACTTCTTCAGATTTTAAAAATAAAATTTCAAATATTCAAATATTCGATATTTCAAATATTATCAATCTGTGTCAATCTGTCAAAAAAAAAACAACTAAAAATCGGCATAATATTTACGGTGCGGTTATATCAGCAATTAGGCTTAAGCTAACATCGCAGCAGTTAAGACTTGAGCGGTTGGAGCTTTAATCGTTCCTAGCTTACGAAGCAAGAATGGCTCGGCGTACAAAGAAGACCCTGAAATGGAAAATTGGAAAATCAATACAGAAGATGGTACGGAACGTGTGTTCTCCAGTTCCCGGATGGATATGAGCATCGAGCAGCAAATCATTTCTTTATCTGCACTGGTTCTTTCGAGGATTCTGCTACAAGTCATTAATAAACACCGACTTTGACTCAATTGCCAAAGCTACTTTTGAATGCAAAAACGCCGATCATGTGTTTGATTTTTGAGTCCACTCTGAACACTTCATATGTGAATGGTTATTATGAAGGATTTCATCAGGCCATGCGCCAGTTAAAAAAACTAATTAGGCACAAATTACAAATTATTTTAATAATAATGTGTATTATAATGCTTCGGTACTCGGTAGCCTATTATTACTGATTTGACAATTTCATTCATTTTTGTGACATTTTGTTGTCTAATATTTGTATAATTTGTTCAGATATAGCTCTGTGACAGGGCTTACGGTAGGACAGAGCATAAAAGCCATAGGTTAACTAATTCCGCTTAAATTTTTTTTTTGTTGAAAAAATTCAACAATATTTTAGACACTTTGGAAAACAAAATATTAGGCCTACAATGACAGAATAATAATTAAATTTCAGAATTTTTTAATATTTCGTATAGTTTTATTTCGTATTGTTTTATTTCGGGAAAAAATCGCAAGAGGTTCTCAAAGCGGAATCAGGTTTTGATAGGCCAATCGAAATTGACCAAAATATAAACGTATGCGTACACTCGTGACGATAGATATGGATATATAAAAGCTTCCATACGACAGTACAAAGTATCCTAACACTACTATCTCTTCAAGCAACAATCGACTTTCTACCATGGATACGAATCAATCCGCTTCTCTTGACGATCACAACGACGCAGCAATGGCCAACAGCGCAAAGACTGAAAACCGAAACACAAACAACAAAACAAAAAAGACCCGAAAATGGAAAATCGGAGATAAGTGCCAAACGATTTACAACGGAGACGGATTATGCTATGCGGCTGTAATTAAACTCATCAACACAGAAGACAATTCATGCATTGTCGAGTTCACGGGTTATGGAAACACGGAAAACGTGCAATTAACGTCATTGATGACCACTTCGAAAAAACAAACGATGAAAAAAAATCATAATTTAAATCCTGAGCCTTTATTGGACATTAATAATGATAATGGTACTCCTCCATCTCCAATTTCCAAGGATCCTTTACCAACTTTTGGCTACCAAACATTCTATCCAACATCTTCTAATATGCTGCCAAAATATCAGCCACCGCTTGCGTCACTTAGTTTCGGATCATTTCCAGCATCTTCTGCCCATACGTCTGGTTTTGTGCCACAGCAACCTTGTCCTTCGAGTGATCCATCTAATTGTTTCGGATCATTCTCAGCATCTTCTGCTAATATTTACACCGGGGTTCCACCTAATTGTTTCGGATCAATTCCAGTATCGTCTCCCCATGTGTCTTCGTGTACGCCGCCGCCAATGTCTTTTATGCCGCCCTTGCCGTCGCCACCAGTTCCGACTTTGGATATAAATAACCCGGATGAAGTATTGGGGTCCACTCTGATGTCTTGGTATATGAGTGGTTACAATACAGGATTTTATCAGGCCTTGCGTCAGTTTAAAAAACAGTAGTAACAGTGTACATTTTGTAATGTTAATTTTATCTTTAATAATTTTTTTTTTTGCTGTACGGTATTCGTACTTATTTTTCATTTTAGACTTTGAAAATAAAATTTTATTATCCAAATAATATCTGCATTTTTGAAAAGTAATTCAATCTGAACTCTATTTAACAATTCGTGCACGGAACTCCAATTACTTAATGACCTATGCATTGTACTGAAAGTATATATTGTGATATCTTATTTTAATCTTCTAGTTGAGCTGAGTCAAAAAATCATTGCTTTATAGTCCAAAAATGTACAAGCCATTGTTAACAAACGAAAACGCTTGTAAAATATTTAAAAATATGATTTACATTTGGGTTTTGGTATTGTTGCGCACATTTTTCGACTCAGCTTGACTAGAAGATTAATAAGTTACAATTGCATTTATTTAAAATTTATTAATTTCCCATTATATTTGCCATAAATTAAAAACACTTTTAAAAAATTCAAAAACAATTTATAGCCATGACCAAACAAAGTTTGCGGCACTGCATTAAACATTATAGTTATGAGTTGAAACGTACAATATTCTATTATAATGTTTATTTAAATATCAAATAATCAGTTCTTCGAAAGATTTGCTAATTTTCGTAAATCTCTGTAGCATGGTATGATTAAATTTGCTAAATCGGAAGGAAGTGCTGACTGCATTACCACTTCTGAAATAATTAAATATTATTACACTCCATTAATGCTCATTATAGGAAGGTTGTTTTGTAGTCTACATTACCTAAACCATTCGCAATTGTTCCTTCTTGGTAAATACTCTCTACAGATTTAATAATGATTTCTTCATTCTTTTCTTCACAAACGTTAAATATTTGCTTAAAAAGCACATTAGTTAAATAATTCTGAAGTTGGTTCGGTCTGCTAATAGTTTCTTCAAACGATTTCTAATTTAACAATAATAAAAATTATAAACTTTATGTGCACGACTTATATTTTCAGTATTGTTTAAAACACACAGCGTGCACTAATTCTTTACAAGTTGGAACGTCTGGAAATTCATACTCATCATTATTGCAATAACTGTACTGTAAACAAAATTAAATAGAATGTACAAAATGTACTGTAAAAAGCAACAATCAACTTACATCTGCTGTAATTATTGCTGTGCCACAGCCACACACGTGTTGACTCAACTAAAAATACAACATCATTTTACATTTTAATGTATGGATCATAAATAAACACGTACTGTATTGAAAAATAATGAAAATTTTCACTTGTATTCGTACATTATTGACTAAAGACAAAAATAGTTTTATTAAATAAGTTATACTTTGCCAGTATCTTGCTTGAATATGTTGTCAAGACCTTTACAGAGGGTTCTAGCAGTCTTGTCTACAATTACACATTCCTAAAAAAATTCAACATTATTTTAATGTTGGATAAACTACTATCAAAGAATCAAAAGAATTGATTGTGTAAACTTACCGTTTCTTCAGAAGAAGTAATAAAAGTTGTTTTAAAGAGAAATAAGAAAAGTATGACGTAAGAGTTCAAAGTTAAAGTCGACATGTTTCAAACTGGTAATAAAATTTATCAAAATGCGAATAATACTAGAAATAGCAGTGATCTGTACTGTACCAATTCCGAATTCAATACAGTATATGACGCTTTTGTTTGAGTTTATGTACAATGCTTAAGCTGCGCTTTAAATAAGAATAATTTTCACAATACCGTATCAGAGGCATATAAGGAAATAATTTGTGTAATACTTCAGATAGCCGGTAATTTGCAATAAACGGCCTTGTGCAATTCCACCTGTTTCAGGCATTCACATTTGTTATCAACATAATTATACTGATTAGAAAAAAATTGCCAAATACGTATAAGTAATTTATTATTATTATTATTTTTTTTTTAAATATGGCAATAAGGTTTATTTAAGTAGGATTAGATCAGAAAAATGTTATATAGGTACGCTGATAATATTATCAAAAATGCTCGAATTGGTGACATCGTCAATTAACCGGGCGTCAGGCCGGCTCGTCAAATGATGTTTGTTTAATATTTGTTTTTTATATTTTTTTATGTTGTTTCGTTTAATAATTAATATAAGGCTATATACATTTTTAAATAAATTTTTAAATAAATTTTTAATCTGGAATTTAATTTTGACAAAAATGCATAATTTAATGTGTTATTATTATTTTTTCTTGTATAAAAATTAAAAGTTTGAGGATATTCGGTGACATCAACGTGATCGACGGGATCAACGTGCAGTCATGACGCGTTATGTCCAGCTATCGTTTGACAGTGAAGCCAATCATTAAAAAAAGTAAAGAAATCACAATTTGCTTTAAGATTCATTTTTGGAATTGATTGCCACTATATTTGCAATAAATTAAATACATTTTGCAAACTAAAATTCTAAAAACAATTTAATACCATACAAATCATACAAATGAATATGAGATAAAAGTTAAAAGATATATTTTTTAAAATTTAAATTAAAATGACAAAATATTGATCAGTTTTCGGGATGAAGATTCGCTAGTTTACGTAAATCTCTGTAGCAAGTGGTGAACAAATTTGCCAAATCGGAAGGAAATGCTGACTGCATTAACACCTCTGAAATTAAATTTAAATTGTTTTAATTATTACGCAACATAAAAATAAAAATCGTACTGTAATTATGCTAATTATTGCTACACTTTACCTAGCCCATTCGCAATATTTCCTTCTTTATAAATACTTTCTACAGATTTAATAATCATTTCTTCACTCTTTTCATTACAAATGTCAAAGATATTCTTAAAAAGAACATTAGTAACATAATTTGAAAGTTGGTTGATAGGCCTACTACTATTAATAGCTTCTTTAAATGATTTCTAATACAATAAATATAATTAAACATTTTATTATTGTTTAATTTTTAAGTTGACTTACAGATTTAGCTAATTCGGCACAATTGGGAATATCTGGAAATGCATACTCATTTTCATGGCAATAACTGCTCTGTGAAATAAATAAAATGGTACAAAAATATTTTAAAAGAAATAATTTAATAGTCAACTTACATCTGCTTTAATCATTGCTGTACCACAGGAACACAAGTTCTGGCTCAACTACAAATACAATTGTTATTTTACTTTTCAATGTGTGGACCATATCAATAAATATATATGTATTGCAGAGATAAAAATAGTTTTATTAAATAAGTTATACTTTGCCATTATCTTGCTTGAATATGTTGTCAAGACTTTTACAGAGAGCGCTAACAGTCTTGTCTATAAGTAAACATTCCTAAAAAATACAACATTATTTTAATATTTGATAAACTACTCCAGCTTTTAAAAATAAATATCAAAGAATCAAAAGAATTGAAAACACCAATTGCAAACTAACCGTTTCTTCAGAAGAAGTTGTTTTGAAGAGAAATAAGAAAAGTATGATGCAAGAATTCAAAGTTAAAGTCGACATGTTTTAAACTGGAAAAATTTATCAAAATACGAATAATTTTACAATATATATATGAAGTATAGTACTATCTCTACTGTACCAATCTTGAAGTTAAAATGTGGTGCTTTTTGTTTCAGTGCAATGTATAAGCTGCGCTTTGAATAGGAATAACTTTTAGAATATGAAAGATGCACAAAGAAAAAATTTACTTTTTGATAGTCTTGCACAGTTGCAATAATAATGATGTTACCTATACAGTATTGTACAATTCCATCTGTTTCATTCATACATTCACACTTGTTATCATCATATTTTATATTGATAAGAAAAAAAATTGCTTAATCTACCTATTGAATAATTATTATTTTTTTTTAAAATTTGGTTATAAAATTTAATTATACTTGTAGATCAGAGAGATGTTACCAAAACTATGCTTAGTCATCAAAGACGTTGTTTTGCTCGGCCTGGATTGGCCACTTTCTTTTATCTACACTGTAAAACTAGATAGCTTAAGCATAGTCAGTAAATAAGAATATTTACTGACCATGGCTTAAGTTAAGACACTTTCCATTTAATAGTCGTTTGAGTGAGCCTAAATATCAAGGTGATTATTTTTGAGTTACTGCAGAGTTGACTAAAATCCATACATGTATGGAGTTTAGCAGTTTTCTGTCTATTCATCAGCAGCAGTTCGATCAATTCGTTGTCTTATATTTAGAACTGTTAATTTCGTACTCAAAAATAGTCACCTTGATTTTTAGACAAAAAATCAAAATAAAAAACACGATTTTCTGCTGAAAACTGAAGAAAATTCTTTAAAAAAAATCATAAACAGAATCATGACTGCTAAGCGGATTAAATTTTTTTTGGTCAATTGTGAAACGTCCAAGATTGGCCAAAATACTTACCGTATGTTTTCTACACATGATGAATTTGGATATATAATACCTTTACATGCTATGTTAATACACTGCATGTCACATACGGTTTTACATAAGTACCACCAACAATCACTTCAAACAAGAATTTTTTTTACGATTGCGATGACAACTGTGGCATATTATCGTTTTGTAATTACTTTTAATAAACATTGTTTTTACTTTTATTCTGATCGTATAGTGGATTATTTAATTCTATCGGTTCTCCGCGTGCGCGGTGGATTGAACAATGAACAGACGACAATTGAGAATTGAATAAACACTTTTATTAAAATAAACTAAACCTAACATGGATAATAAATTGGCAAACACAATACAATCAAATCAATTCTTCTTACTGTAGATTCTCGGCATTCAACCATTTGAATGGAGCGCGCAAATTATCAGATGTAGTCGGGGGCTTAAATCGGCTTCTCTCGCTCGCACCGCGTGTTTCTCGACTCACAACGCGATGGCCGTCAACAGTAGCGATGTCGCTAAGGGCGGACTCACAATCGGATCAGGAATGGCAAGGATTGTCGGCAAGTTCGCGTTTTTATAACATCTTGACCGGAAGTGGACGTTTGCTGGACGTTACAGTCCGGCAGTCGCGTTTTAGTGGCGCCGCCTATCGAGAATGTGGCGAACCTATGTCACAAACCCTCCTTAGTTTATTGTCCCCCGACAATAATGTTTTTTTTTAAAGAAATAAAAATTTACAAGCAAGTCGAAGAGAAAAAGAAAGAAAGATATGTGTGCCATTTGAATAAAGTTTTACAAGAAAATTTAAAAAATTTTTAAGAATTTTTTTTTTTTCTTTAAGGAAAATTAAAAGTGAAGTTCACTGGAAAAATAAAATTAGTTTTGTCCGAAATTCGATATTGTTATCTGTAAAGGCAAGATTTATTAGCACCATTCCGTCATTTCCCGCATAATTTCCGATTTAAGCTCTGAAATAAAGGATTAAATCCAATGTGATACCCGAGAAAATTGAAATGTGTAAGTGTTTGCCAAAATTTCGAATAATAAAAAAAATCCTTAAAGTAATAGAATAAAAGAAAAATTTAATAAAATGCAATACCTATACTAACAATTTGGAGTTCATGTGCAATCTGTACGTAGTTCTGATGTTATTTCGCTGCTTCACTGGCTTTCCAGGCATTAAACAGGCCGAAAAAAACACTTCGAGTATTTCGAGATGCAAGTTAAAATTATCCTATTAGTTCATAAAAAGTCATTAATCATTGCAAGTGTCGCTAGTTGTTTGAACGATACGTGAATAAATACGCTGATAAAATGGGGAAAAACCTTCTAATTGGTCGAAAAACCCATACGCGACGATTGGTTTACCATACGTCGCAACCCTTTATACACGCGTGTATAGGCGCGTAATTCAAAGTTCTAAACCATAATCTAATTCTTACCGACTTTAGATAGCTTTTTCCTTAGATCCGAACCCGATTTATCTTGTGGTTTTCAGTTTAACATGTCGTCTAAAAAGGTTGTGGTTTTCACCGAGGAAGGGATTCGGGAAATGTGCGCAAAATTGACGGAATTACGGTTACAGTCCGAACGCGCTCGGGCCTTAATGGATGACGAATTAATAGATGGGTACAAGATTGCAAGTGAACTTTACGTATAATTTCATTCCCTGCACCCAAATTGGAAGATGGCATTTCTAAATGGAAGTGCCGAGTCGTGAAGCTACTTTAAATTATTCGACCTTTATTTTTGTTTTTCTATTATTTTAATAAAGTTTAATTTTAGAAATGCTATCTTCTAATTTGGGTGCAGGGAATGAAATTATACGCCTCTAGGGGAGGGTGATTAAAGAATTCCCAGTCATTTTTCGTGTAGGGAAAGGAGCGCCGAATCCTCCGATAGAACACAAAAAGCTTCTTTCGGAATTCGCAGACGTATTTAGAATAGAACGGTCAGGACGGCCGGATCCATCCCACATCCCGGGCGCCATCGTAAAGTTCACTTGCAATCCTGTACCCATCTATTAATTCGTCATCCATTAAGGCCCGAGCGCGTTCGGACTGTAACCGTAATTCCGTCAATTTTGCGCACATTTCCCGATCCCTTCCTCGGTGAAAACCACAACCTTTTTAGACGACATGTTAAACTGAAAACCACAAGATAAATCGGGTTCGGATCTAAGGAAAAAGCTATCTAAAGTCAGTAAGAATTAGATTATGGTTTAGAACTTTGAATTACGCGCCTATACACGCGTGTATAAAGGGTTGCGACGTATGGTAAACCAATCGTCGCGTATGGGTTTGGTCGTCGCGTATGGTCGGCGAACTTGCCGACAATCCTTGCCATTCCTGATCCGATTGTGAGTCCGCCCTTAGCGACATCGCTACTGTTGACGGCCATCGCGTTGTGAGTCGAGAAACACGCGGTGCGAGCGAGAGAAGCCGATTTAAGCCCCCGACTACATCTGATAATTTGCGCGCTCCATTCAAATGGTTGAATGCCGAGAATCTACAGTAAGAGGAATTGATTTGATTGTATTGTGCTTGCCAATTTATTATCCATGTTAGGTTTAGTTTATTTTAATAAAAGTGTTTATTCAATTCTCAATTGTCGTCTGTTCATTGTTCAATCCATCGCGCACGCGGAGAACCGATAGAATTAAATAATCCACTATACGATCAGAATAAAAGTAAAAACAATGTTTATTAAAAGTAATTACAAAACGATAATATGCCACACAACGAATAAAAATCAATTTGCTTTTTTCCGAGAAAAGGACGTTGACCAAACCGTTATTAGGAATGACAGTGACTTAGTAAATTTTTTTGATGCTGCAATTAAAAGCCAAGGCATTGACAACAAAACAGAGTACACCCGCAAGTGGAAAATCGGAGATAAATGTCAAGCAATTTATAGCGGAAACCAGTTATACTACGCAGCTGTAATTAAAAACATCAATACAGAAAATGCTTGCACTGTTGAGTTTACGGGTTATGGAAACGAAGAAACCGTTCATATATTTTATTTAAAGTCCACTCCGATAAAGCACACAATGAAAAAATGTTATAAATTATATCCTGAGATTTACGTCGTCATTGAAGAAAATCATGTTGACGCTCTTCCAATTCCAGCAATTTCTTCTCATTCTCCTATAAAGCAGCTAGTGTTTCCACCGCCAGGGGATTCTGATTTCGGTGATTATAAACTGCTTTCAATTGTCACATCATTTGAAGAAGCATCCCAACATTTCAAAATTTCCTTTGTCCCCGAGTTCAGGATCAAATGCCGGTTTTTAGAGCACCAAGTTCCATCTAATCTGGCAAATTCTGCCAATTTATTGTCTTTTATGCCGCCCTTACCTATGCCACCGGAGTCGTTTTTGAATGCAAATGACCCCAATGATTTATTGGAGTCCAGTTTGACTACTTGGTATATGAGTGGTTACCATGCAGGATTTTATCAGGCCTTGCAGCAGTTACAAAACCATGGTTACAACTAATTTTATCTTATTTTTAACTTTTTTACCTTTAAAAATAAAATTTACAAAACATTTATCAATATTTTGCAAAATACCCTTAGTAATTTAAAAACTTCTAATTTTGTAATTTTATTTATGATATCATCTATGAACCTTTAAAAACATAGAAAATTTATTTCCTGAACAATTACAGAACTGTGATTCAATTTGTACAAAAATATTCTGTTCCGAATGAAATTTTATTGAAAAAAAAAAACAACAAAATAACTAAACAAATCATAACAAAAAAGAAAACAAAAAAAAACAATCTCAAAGTAAACTTTATTTAAATCCTGTCGTAAGAAGGTTCCGCTTTGCATCCATTCAGCATAAACAGAATTCCATCCTATAAAATTATACAAAAAATACAAATAAAATAAATAAAAAAAAAAGTAAAAAAAAAAAATAAAATAAAAAACCAAACAAACTTTAATCAAAACTGGCAAATCGATCCAAAACTCATAATGGGGAATCATTTCGAGGCCGTTTGCACCCTTAAAAAAGTGCAAGAAAAACATGCCGCCAATAAAATAAATCATTATGATGACTGCCAGGCTAATAAAAGTAAATAAAAAAGCAAATAATAAAAATAATAAATGGATAATTGATGAATAACGTCGCAACAAGGTGGTTAAATTACATGATGACTAGAATTGAACCCGTAGAGAGACTCGATGAAGGATGTGCCGGAGTTCGCAAACACATGTTGGCGCAACAACATTTGGAAGATAGTGTCACCGACTGAAAAATATTAATTTATTAGAGTAAATTCAATTAAGATCGGATATATTTGAAAGAAAAAAAAAATTACTACCGTATATACTCGCGTATAAGTCGACCCGCGTATAAGTCTACCCTGACTTAAAACGGGTCAAAAACCATTGAATTCGACCCCCTAAATTTTTATTTTTACTATTTTATTTTTTTAAAACTTAAAACGGCTATTGACCCGCGTATAAATTGAACCAAATAAAATATAAAAAAAAAATAAAATAAAAAACTACAAAAAAATTAAATAAAAAAACCTAAAAAAAATAAAAATAAAAAAACTAAAAAAAATAAAAATAAAAAAACTAAAAAAAATAAAATAAAAAAACTAAAAAAATAAACTAATAAAACTAAAAAAAATAAAATAAAAGATTTGGTTCAAAAATCCTCGACTTATACACGAGTATATCAGGTAAATTCCAGTGTCGTAGCAAGAAACATTTGGTGGACCAAAAGACTCAAGTCTCGATTACAAATATATTATTAGACAGTTTGCGATTTCTCGTACGAGATTTATTTCATTACGAGAATGCCAAAATAACGAGATATTGTTAAAAATCTCGTCACATGTATTCTCGTTTGAAAGATCTCGGTCGAAATTTATCGAAAATCTCGTTTCAAATTGGCGTGTATACGACTTGATTTGCTGATGCGCACTGCATACAATACAACAATTGTCGTGAAATTCTGCCGCCACTTTCCCTCCGCTCTGCAGTGTTGGCAAATTTGTGTCGATTTCAATATTTCAGATTAGTTTTTTTATCAGTCTATAAACACCTTACATAAACCACAAGCCCAATACTTAGGCTTAATTGTGATAAAATGTCTACCGTCTTCCCCCG
>JH431950.1:122827-133486 GCA_000239455.1 Strigamia maritima | reverse complement strand
AAAAAAAAATAAACTAAAAAAAAAAAAAAAAAATAAAAAACAATAAATTTGCCAAGTTGTTCTTGTTTTTGAGGTTTGGACAGAAAAAAGCTGCTTAGGAATTGTAATCATAGTCATGAGGCAGTATATTCGTTTGTGTGTGCACCACAAATTTCCAAGCGATCTTCACGGCAGCGATAAATGCATGTGAACAAGTCGATTTTGAGCGCAATCTGGCCGTTTTGCACTCCTTGCACATCAATATATGTGCATTTTATTCGGTTATTTATTATTTTATATTAGAGGCACGCGTATTTGGAATCATCGTAAGTGAAGACCATTGGAAGATGATCATTCTGACTTGAAGGGTGCAGATGGAAGGACGCTGATAACTGTTCATACTGGAAATGATGGCAAACTTTTAAATGCTAAATACCAAACAAATAATAATAAAGGACAAATTATAATTTAAAAACAACAAGAAAAAAAAAAAACACAAAGTATTAAATATATATTAAAAATTTAACCCTAGAAAAACACAAAATGTATCAAACCATAATAAATATAAATATAAGTAAAACTTAGAATTGTATTTTTTTTTTTTTTTTTGAAAGTTTGATATAATAATAAAAAAGAAATAATAAAATAAAAGTTTTGATCACGTGATTTGAAACATGCAATGGATGGTGGGAAATTTCGACTACCGAGTGCCGAGCTCCAAGGAAAACAGCAATGGCGGTCGTTGGATTTAGAAGCGGGACCTACCCATCCACTCCTGTGGCACCGCATGAAATGACAGAGGTACTGCAATTACACATCAGCCACAACACCCACCACCAACCCAGAAAACAAAGCAAACTAAAGAAAATAATAATAAATTCTAAAAAATATTTTAACATTTTTAAAAATTTTTTAAAAAATTAAAAAAATAAAAAAAAAAATAAAACGAACTACTGAGCTTATAAAATCATGAAAAAGAAAAAAAAACAAATTTCACGCCACACTGGATTGATTTTAAGAACTAAATAAATAAGTATATAAAAGCCAAAGCCAAAGCCAAATAATATAATAATTTTTTATATTTTTTTTTCTAGAATTAATACTTACTGACGGGGGAGGAGTAAAACGTCCATGCATCGACATGTGGTCCTCGGATCCCCTTGGAATTCGTCCGTTGCTGAAAGAAGGAGAGGGAAAAAGGTGTTTTACATGCAAAGCATTTAGTCTTTAGCTGCATTCAATAGACAGTTTGCGATTTCTCGTACGAGACCGAAAACGAGATTTGAAAAAACGAAATTTTTAAAAAAAATCTCGTTTTTTAAAATCTCGTTAATAAAATGTCGTATCGGTGTTTGCGGTTGGTCACGAAACACCTTACATACGACATTTAAATCGGCAGCAGCAATTTTTAGGTGCGCTTGCACAAGTGAAGTCGTATACGCGACAATTTGAAACGAGATTTTTCAAAAATCTCGTCCGAGAGTGTTGGAACGAAAAAAAATCACGAGATTTTTAATAAAATCTCGTAATAATAAAAATCTCGTACGAGAAATCGCAAACTGTCTAATGTCGAGGACAAAAAAAGTGATTTTTTTTTTTTTGTCTTCAAGATTTGCAGCTTGGTGAAAGAAAAAGCGAAAGGATTGAATCCAGTGATGGCAACACATTCAAAGATCCATGAGAAAATGAGAAGAGAAAGAGCGAGAGAAAGGTTTTTCATACTAAGCTCCTGGAAAAGGCGGCGTATGCGGGGGTGTGTGTCTTGGCCGACCAACGATTTGTGGATCACGAGAACGTCTCGAGCTGGCTGAGCTTTGAGCCATCACTGCCGAAGAAGGAAGAAACGGATCCTGTTCGTCTACCTGTACGTAATCACTTCTGCAAACCACATGAGAATTTGTTGTTGTTTTTTTTTAAACAAAAATAGATTTTCAATTGTTGTCAATCGATGGCGCTGTAATAAGATGATTTGCAAACCCGGATGAGGATGAATTATGAAAATCACTTAATATAGTTTCCCAGTTTGTGTTGTCTCTGTCTGAATAATGCTAACGTGATTGGCTATTGGCGTATGACAACTATGACGGCTTATGATAATGAATGAATGCAAATGGCGTGTAAATCGTTTTTCGATCTAAAAATCGAGTTTGGGCATATACATCTGTTGCAAATGGCATCCAAATTGTATTTTCCATCCAACAGTCGTGTTTCGAGGAAAATTTCTACCATTTAGGCATGAAATTGCAACGTCTATTTATCAATTCGTGCACGAAACTCTCATTGGTTAATGGTCTATGCATTGTAGCGAAAGTATATATTGTGGTATCTTATTTTAATCCTCTAGTCGAGCCGAGTCGAAAAATCATCGCTTCGTAGTCGAAAAATGTGCGTGCCATTGTTAACGAACGAAAACGCTCGTAAAATATTTTAAAAAATTGTTTACATTTGGGTTTTTGTATTGTTGCGCACATTTTTTGGCTACGAAACGATGATTTTTCGACTTAGCTCGACTAGAGGATTAAAATGAGATACCACAATATATACTTTCGGTAGAATGCAAAAAAGTTCACTTTTCAGTTTCGTGCACGTATTGTTGGATAGAGTTTATACTTCAGTCATTTTTAATGAATTTTTACTATTGTTTTCTTCTTTTTGGAAAACACTATATATAAATAGATTTTTCATATTTCATCCGACCCGGGTCTATTGATTGAACGACTTACTCAGCACAAACGACTCTTTTCCTAATGTACATCCAAGTATGTGCCGAGATCCATATTAGTAAGATGAAAGCGAGTCCGGCTCCGGCAGCAGCTATGAGCATGAATGCGGCTCCATTTCTATCATTTCAAAAGACAATGATGAGATTAAGATGACGCCGTAGGTGTCACACGTTTTACGACTCACAGAGTGGGTGTACAGATGGAAACAACGGCGCGCTCGTATTGCTTGTGCATGTCCTTGCAATCCAGCAGTGCGGACAAATTGGCCAACACTCGCTCCGTTACTTCGAGATGCGATCGCAGACTGTTTATAACTTGATTCAGCTGCGAGAGTAGAAAAAATAAAATAAAAGAAGAATTGTCAATCTTACGAGGTTGTAAAATTTTATTTTCAAACTAGCGTATCATAAATTGCCATTGTAAACAATTATTAGGTGCGTTGAATCCTGAAAAGAAAAGGCGCTCACTTATTTGCCTGCGATGACTTTTGAAAGGCAAATATGACGTAATTTACGTCATCGTTGCCTGATAGAAGTGACTAAAGTGACTTTAGAGAAAAGGCAAACACAACTCACTTTTTTGCGTTATAGAAGTCACTTTTTTTTACACTGCACATGCTCAGTGCTCGCAAAAATTGCTTTAGTGGCAGCCATCTTGGAAATGACTCTAAATTGAAATTGTAGCGAATAAAAGCTGCTAATTTTGTAGGTGGGGACTTTAATAAACAACATCCTAACGATTCCTTGAGAAATCGGCATGAAAATAGGTAAGAATTGCGAAAAAGGATGACAAGTCAGGGGTACGGACATCAACGAACATTGTGGCCGCGGAACACGCACCCACGTCGGCCAGGATGTTCGCTGATGTCCGTCCAAATAGTTTGTCATTTATTTTTTCACAATTTTATCTGTTTTCTAGCAGATTCTCATGAAATATATTAGCCACGATGTAATAGACAATTTATCAACTAAACTCTATTTAACAATTCGTGCACGAAACTCCTATTGGTTAATGACCTATGCATTGTACTGAAAGTATATATTGTGGTATCTTATTTTAATCCTCTAGTTGAGCCGAGTCGAAAAATCATCGCTTCGTAGTCCAAAAATGTGCGTGCCATTGTTAACGAACGAAAACGCTCGTAAATATTTTAAAAAATTCTTTACATTTGGGTTTTTGTATTGTTGCGCACATTTTTTAGCTATTAAACAATGATTTTCCGACTCGGCTCGACTAGAGGATTAAAATAAGATACAACAATATATACTTTCGGTAGAATGCAAAAAAGTTGACTTTTCAGTTTCGTGCACAAATTGTTGGATAGAGTTTAAATCGAATTGTTATTCAACAGTTCCATGAGGCAGATAAGGAGAAGTGACTTTTTCTTTTCAGGATTGTAAAGATGTTTTTACTTACGAGGATTTCGGGGTAAAAAGATTTGGCGTTGCGTGCGATAAACTGCAATTTGCTCTCCACATTGTCAACATTTTGTTGTCCTTGTCCAATCGCCTAAAGTCAATTTGGGTTGATAACACGTTATATCTATTGACTGTGTGTGTTACATACCTTGGTGAATGGGTTTTCCCGTCCATCAGGGCAATCCATGTAATAATTAACTATGGCTGTATATCGAGAAAAATTTTAAATTTGAATTTTTCAAAATTTTAAATATTTTTTTTACTTTTATCCAACACATTCCCAGCTTGATTATAAATAAGAGCGTCAGGGCCGACGCAGAGGTCACCCAAAGCCTGAAAGTGATTGGAAGTTGGGGTAAATTTGTTGAATAAAATATACAGGGTGGTCAAAAAGTCTGTTTCCAATCAAAAAATCAAAATTGTGCTAATGCAGTTGAATAGTAATTGGTCGGTGCGCTTTTCAATGGTGATATCGAAACAATCATCACATGATTGCAACAATGACTTTTACACTGTATCTTAAAAACCGTTGAAGTTAGAGAAAAATTTCCAATTAGAAAGTTGTAGAGAATCATTTGTTTAGTACAATATCATTAAAAAAACAATATGTTAATAGGAAATTATTTTTTTTTTTAAAAAAATCGGAAAATTAGTTGGCACAAAAAAGGTTTTTCATAATTTTTAAGAAATTTTATTTGAATTTGAAATTAAAATGAATTCTAGAAAAGTTTTAGGCGACTTAAAATCACAAAGCAAACAAAAAACCTCGTAATTCATAAATGAGGATTGTTTCAAAATTTAGCACCACGGTGTAAGAAACTTTTAAACGTCTCAAATCGTGATAAAAATGTTTGCAAATTTCTAAGAATTTACAAGTAAAGTTATTCTGGAAGAAAACTAAAAAGTATTTTTTGGCAGTAAAAAAATTCCAAAAAAAATCACGGTTTTGGGACAACTAATTTTCTAATTTTTCTCAAAATAAATTCCTATTAATATAGTTTATTTTAAAATGTCATTGTACTAAAAAAATGATTCTCTACAACTTTCTAATTGGAAATTTTTGTCTAACTTCAACCGTTTTCAAGATACAGTGTGAAAGTCATTGTTGCAATTATTTGATGATTGTTTTGATATCACCATTGGAAAGCGCACCGACCAATTACTATTCAACTGCATTAGCACAATTTTGATATCTTTATCCGTTTTGCAAATTTTTTGAGTGGAAACAGACTTTTTGTCCATCCTGTAAATACGGGGACATTACCACACACGAAGAGACGTAAACAGAGACGAGAAGCCAATTTAAAATCACAGCGAGTAAACCTAGAACTGTGAATCTGATTTTTTTTTTTTTTTTTTTTAAAGGATAAGAAAATTAGAATTTTTATAATTTTTTTTTCTTTGATATTCTTACGCAATGAGCGTTGATCTGGAATTTCTACAAATCCCAATAATGAGTATGATGCAAAATAGTGCAAAAACACTGAGCACAGCCATTGTGGATGGCCATCTAGAAATATAAAAAAAAATATATAAAATAAAAAAAATTCTAATTTGATAATTAACATTGGGAAATGGAGCTGTCAGCTTGATTAACCCATGTTTCAGCGACCCAGATGGCGCTAATATAGTTATTCCTTCGTTAATTGCCATGTACGCCATCTTTTATATCCATACCTAACATTTACTACCTGGAAATGAAACTAATTGATTTCCCACATATTTTTCTTTCGTTATAAACAAAACATCGCTAATTGGGGATGAGCTTAAAAAGTTTACGACATCAGATTTTTTTATTGGTCCATTGGATCAAGCATGTTTTGAAAACACTAAATAATTTTTCTGGGATTTTTTGAAAAATATTTTCGGGTTTAATGCTAATGCACATTGGTGTTCACGCCATTCCGTAACGTAACGCAAGATGGCTGCACAATGCATCGTGGGTTTGAAATCATCGATGTAAACTTTAAAATTGATCTTGAAGTAGGAAGTAACGTAACTTAAAGGTTACAGTAAAAGAAAAATGATATTTCACTAAACTGTCATTTAGACTGTGACTGGGGCAGTTTGCACAGTCCTTACTTGGGGGAATAAGTGGGCTGCGCTGGACGCCTTCGTCATGTAAGTAGCAGAGACGACGCTGTATTTGGGTGTTTGGCCTTTATTACAGTTGTCTAGGGGTCAGTGTTAGCCTCCACCTGCTACTCATGTGTCTGTACCACCGGTATGTGCTAATCAAACCCGACCCACGGACCATGGCGGTTAAACCAAGGTCCGTGCAGTCGATCTATCTTAAACCATGCTACAACTCAATCTATGGACTTGCAGCCACTGCACTCGCTCATGGAGGCGGGGCCCAGAGAACTGGGAACCCGGTCTGCGTAAAGAATACCAGGGAACTGTGAGAGCTTGACCACTGCATGTCTGCACTGGTTGCTGGCTCACTAACAACTGGTTGTTCCTGGATTCTCTCTGTCTCAACCTGCCTTCCCTTACTTCCGGTTTGACCGGAAGTGGTCACGTCAGCCCAGTTCACTAGCGGGACACGACGCGGGCCGTTGACGTGCGATTGGGTAGTGACACAGTCACAAGACTCTAAATAACACTTACAATAGATTTAGAGTGGCAAAAAATACTATCACATAATGTTTTTAGCGTCTGAAGTTTAGGTTTGCTAATGTGAACAACAATGGCCTTCACCAAGCTCAAATGAGCTGTTTGGGATACAAAATGTTTTTTTTAATCCTCAGACGCCTGACATTTTGGGTCAACGCAAAGACCTATTAGTGGTGTCAATTGACATATTGTATATACTCTTGAGTTGAAGCGCTTTAGTGCTGTTACCATGGTTTTACCAACTGACGCTAGGTGTCACCGATTGTAAAAATCAAGACACTCGGTCAAAATGTGATCATTTGAACAGCATGCAAGGTGTTTAATCATTTATTTATAATAATTGTGTATATTAACTTAATTTTAATTCCAATTAGTGCAATTAATTGCAATTGATATGAAATGTGAACTGAACATGTGCCGACTGCTTTGTTTATTCTCTACTTTGCATATAGGTGGGGTTGTATTTTAAAAGCGCTCTCACTAAAGAGAAAAAATGCCGTGAAAACAGCAAACGTTTTAAGCTGAGATTTTAAGGGGCTCATATTTTCTCTTTACAATAACTTTTTTTTATAAGTCTGAAAATTACCAAATAAATTGAGTGTACGTAAAGCCACTTTTTAAACAGCTCCAGACAATTTCAGATTTTTTGAAAAATTTTTTGAAAAAAATTTGTATTCAGAACTATTGCTTGTGTCAATTGTCCCATAGGATAGGCTTCTGAGGGTTAAACGTGTTCTGGAAACTTTTAAAAAATAAATAAAAAATCATTTTGGACATTTTAAGAGATGTCAAACATTATTCAGTCATAAAATTTTTGATGTCTTAAACACTTGACCTTTAATCTGATTTACACTTTCTGGTTAATTAACTTTTCGCTTTAATTACTCAAAACAAGCATTCACTTAATTAGTTCGACATTTCCATTATTCACAACCATCTCTTTAAATTTCTTCATTTTTTTTTTTTATTTAATTTCCAAATACAAAAGAAACAATTCCCATTTAATTCAACTCGCAAACCGCACTGTTTAATTCCAACTTTTACTTAACAAAATGAAAACAATTTAGCAAAATTAAGTGACTTCCGCTCTACAATTCTGCATTCACTCACAGTAATGATTCCCTAATCTTAATTTACTTCATTTAGCACTTCTTACATTACAAAATTAATGTCTCTAACTCCCTATCAAAGTAAAAGCTTTTTCCACCAACAAATAATAGAAGATGGAACAACAATTTTCAAGGAAGATCACAAAGACGAGGAAACTTCCAATGGACAGTTTGCGATTTCTCGTACAAAATTTTTATTATTACGAGATTTTATTAAAAATCTCGTGATTTCATTTTTCGTTCCAACACTCTCGGACGAGATTTTTGAAAAATCTCGTTTCAAATTGTCGCGTATACGACTTGACTTGCGCATGCGCACTGCCTACAATCGCAACAATTGTCGTGAAATTCTGCCGCCATTTTCCCTCCGCTTCGGCTGTAATTTTGGCAAAGTTGCGTCGATTACATTATCTCGGGTTAGTTTTTTAATCGGTCAAACACCTTGCACAAACCACAAGCCCAATACTTAGGCTTAATTTGTGTAAGGCGTCTTGTTTTCCTAAAAATTACTGCTGCCGATTTAAATGTCGTATGTAATGTGTTTCGTGACCAACCGCAAACACCGGTACGACATTTTATTGACGAGATTTTAAAAAACGAGATTTTTTTTAAAATTTTGTTTTTTTAAATCTCGTTTTCGGTCTCGTACGAGAAATCGCAAACTGTCTAATATCAGAACGAAAATAGAAGAAAAAAGACTTGTTTGTCAGTCTCAACGAGAGAGGGAGATTGGTAAAAGGAAATGTGGTGCGAGCTGCAAAAAAAAACCTCAAAAAACCTTGGAATTTGTCTCCTTGCCAACAAAATCAGGGATTAGGGACATTCGTGAGACCTTGAGTCGCATTGGCAGTGAGATTGTGGGTCATGTGATCTGATTTACTGACCCCTACTTGGAAAATTTAATTTTTTTTTTTTATTTTTATTTTTTATTATTACTCATCCCCATAAACATCACTAATGAAAAAATAAAGCGAATTTGTGTTTGATATACGATGAATCATCACTTTTTTTTTTATCCCCCTCTGTCGGCTGCATCGATCAACAACTTCCCTTGCTTTCTAATCCACCCCTATTTCCACGTATGGTACATTCCTCGTTTTATCAACAACCTGCATTGAAAGCATCCTTGCGAGAAGTCAATCAACAATTCTCCCCCTTAATAACCCGGGAAACCAACCCACCGTTCAATCGATACCTGCGACTGTGACCAAACCGCACGTTTCTCAAACCTATTTGTTGTCTTAGCAACGATGTCCCGGGCCACTTGGAAATGGCATCGAAAATACATCGCAGCTGTCGATGAAATCTCCATCAACGTCCCATACCCCAAGAAAATAAAAAATATATTTCTTTTTCCTATTGAGTCTGGTTTTAGATGTCTGGTTTTAGATATATCGACTGTTAATTCTGTTAATTCGGTGATTTCGGTCCCGGGCCACTTGGAAATGGCTGAAAATACATCGCAGCTGTCGATGAAATCTCCATCAACGTCCCATACCCCAAGAAAATAAAAAATATGTTTCTTTTTCCTATTGAGTCTGGTTTTAGATGTCTGGTTTTAGATATACCGACCGTTCATCCTGTTAATTCTGTTAATTCGGTGATTTCGGTCCCGGGCCACTTGGAAATGGCTGAAAATACATCGCAGCTGTCGATGTAATCTCCATCAACGTCCCATACCCCAAGAAAATAAAAAATATATTTCTTTTTCCTATTGAGTCTGGTTTTAGATGTCTGGTTTTAGATATATCGACTGTTAATTCTGTTAATTCGGTGATTTCGGTCCCGGGCCACTTGGAAATGGCTGAAAATACATCGCAGCTGTCGATGAAATCTCCATCAACGTCCCATACCCCAAGAAAATAAAAAATCTATTTCTTATTCCTATTGAGTCTGGTTTTAGATGTCTGGTTTTAGATATACCGACCGTTCATCCCGTTAATTCCGTTCATCCCGTTAATTCCGTTCATCCCGTTCATCCCGTTCTTCCTTTTTTTTAATATTTTATTTTCCTGTCAACCATTTTTTTTAATGGCGAGTTATTGCTGAAACATGACACAGTTTGATAATGGCGCGCAATTGCATCGGCCATTTAAGTCCTTAAATGGAAATTCGTGACAGTTTAATTCAAGTCTGGGAGTCTCTCGCACGCTATAAAGATTTCTTGTTGGAAATAATTTATAAGAGGCACGCCAACTCTTGAGCTTTTCATTTGGTTTCTCGCTTGTGGGTCCCCTTTTTCCCTTAATCCGTATCCATGACAACGGAAAGAGCAGCCATTGATCCCTGACATTCCGATTGATATGGAGTTACAAAGGTACATCGTAACCTTAAACTGTGGCTAAACCGAGGCAAATAAAACAGAAAATCACGTATTTTTGTGTAAATTGTATTTTCGACTCACTTCTCCACGTTCGTTTGAATTAACCGAAAAAGGAAATTGAAGTAAAGCGCTGCATATGATGAAAAAATTAAGAAATAAAGAGGGGTTAAAAAATTGATGTTTTTTTAATGAAAATAATGACGAAATTGATGTTTTTTGATGAAAAGACAGGGAAATTAAAACGAAATCATATTATAATTTCGTAATTTTTTATGATTTTGTATTTTAGTTTTTTCGTACGAAAAATCGCAAAGTGTTAAATGACATGTGTTTTGATGAAAATAATGACGAAATTGATGTTTTTTTAATGAAAATAATGACGAAATTGATGTTTTTTTTAATGAAAATAATGACGAAATTGATGGTTTTTTTTTTTTCATCAAAACATCAATTTCGTCATTATTTTATTTTCATCAAAAACATCAATTTCG
>JH431950.1:110725-122807 GCA_000239455.1 Strigamia maritima | reverse complement strand
TTTTTGATGAAAATAATGTACGAAATTGATGTTTTTTGATGAAAATAATGACGAAATTGATGTTTTTTGATGAAAATAATGACGAAATTGATGTTTTTTGATGAAAATAATGACGAAATTGATGTTTTTGATGAAATAATGACGAAAATTGAATGTCTTTTTAAAAGAAAAAAATGAAGGATATCAATGTTGTATTTGAAAGCTCCCATCACTACATCATAATGTGTAGCGATGCTCCCCCTGGGTCAAAGCGAGCAATTTATTTTCCCTTTTCTCTTTCTGCACTCGAGTCTCTCTCTTATTTCATTTATTTTTCTTTATTTAATTGTTTCTGTGCCTGCCAGTGAGCATTAGCCGCCTTGGTAGATCTAATTTGTCTCTTACGAGCGCCAATATGCGTGCAAAATAATGCGCAGCTGTTGTTGAAAAAACACAAAGAAAACTCTAGTCAACAGCTGTTTTCCCGCCATGTTTGTTTTGAAGCGTCGAATGCAAATGGCGTTGGAATAAATCCCCACATAATGGCGAGTTCACTAAACCCGACACATTCGAAAATTATACAACAAAAGAAAAATCGTCTGCGCCGAGATTTGACGAGATTTGAATTAAATTCATAAGCAGAAGATTTGTTCTATTTTTATACAAGCAAATAACAGTTGCACAAGACATCCTACGCTCGTTATTCAACCCTAATTTCCTTTTTTCCAAATGCAACCCACAGATAGCGTGTAAAGTCATACATCATTCCTTAATGAGATGTCGTGAGAAGCAAAGATCTTTTTACCGTATTCCCTCGGAAAGAACGGCGAGTCGGACCAGGGTGACGGATAATTCGAATTTTCCGGCATTTTGTCCATTTGATTTTTCATTGACCACTTGTCTGGTCAGATTCGTAATTATCGGCATGCCGCTGTTTCCGAGGGAATAGTGCAGCATCACTCTTCCATAGGAGCACCTGTCTTAATTATTGACGATGGATTGACTAATAATCCAATAATTCGTGCACGAAACTGAAAAGTGAATTTTTTTGCATTGTATTGAAAGTATATATTGCGGTATCTTATTTTAATCCTCTAGTCGAGCCGAGTCGAAAAATCATCGTTTCGTAGCTAAAAAATGTGCGCAACAATACAAAAACCCAAATGTAAAGGATTTTTTCAAATATTTTACAAGCATTTTCGTTCGTTAACAATGGCATGCATATTTTTTTACTGTGAAACAATGACTTTTCGGCTCAACTCGACTAGAGGATTAAAATACGATATCACAATAGACAGTTTGCGATTTCTCGTACGAGACCGAAAACGAGATTTAACAAACGAAATTTTTAAAAAAATCTCGTTTTTTAAAATCTCGTTAATAAAATGTCGTATCGGTGTTTGCGGTTGGTCACGAAACACATTACATACGACATTTAAATCGGCAGCAGCAATTTTTAGGAAAACAAGACGCCTTACACAAATTAAGCCTAAGTAATGGGCTCGTGGTTTGTGCAAGGTGTTTGACTGATTAAAAAAACTAACCCGAGATAATGCCAAAATTGCAGCCGAAGCGGAGGGAAAATGGCGGCAGAATTTCACGACAATTTTTTGCGATTGTAGGCAGTGCGCATGCGCAAGTGAAGTCATATATACACGACAATTTGAAACGAGATTTTTCAAAAATCTCTTCCGAGAGTGTTGGAACGAAAAATGAAATCACGAGATTTTTAATAAAATCTCGTAATAATAAAAATTTCATACGAGAAATCTCAAACTGTCTAATATATACCTTCAGTACAATGTACGCATTGTACTGAAAGTATATATTGTGGTATCTTATTTTGGTCATTTGGTTAGGTGAGGTTAGGTTTGGTCATCAACCAATGGGAGCTTCGTGCACGAATTGATAAATTGAGTTCACGATTAAGAATTCAAACTGGAAGAGTTAAATATTCACCTTTCAGCGTCCCCTTTTATCAATTTTATCAATTTTCCCCTTCAAGTAAAGATCCTTTTATTCCATATTTTTATTCCTCCGAGCGAATCTTGACAATCTCATTGAACTTAAATCCTGAAATATTTCTCATCTTTTTTCCATTAAGAGGCAGTGATCACTGGCAGGCGCTCGTCCGCGCATCATTCGTATGATAATGATGATGAAGCTCGAGTCATTTGACCCATTTCAAATCGAATGAAATGATATAGAACACGAAATGAGAAAAATAATTGAAACCACATCAATCATACAATGCAATGAAAGGTGTTATTTGTCACGGTTGCCTCGTTTTCGCTTTATTTCGATTTTCTTGTTTTAGTTCTCGTTCTCTCTCGTTTCTTGATGTTCTTGACTATTGTCATAGGGTCTCTTCTGCGATTCGTTTTGTAGAATATATCATTTATCATAATATATCATCATATCATCATATCATAATATATCATCATATCATCATATCATCATATCATATCATCATATAATATAATTTGATGGTTTCCGAAGCTTTTAGCAATATTTGTAACCGACGGCACCGGTTTTTTAACAGCATTCAACGGGATTGGCTGGGTTATTGGTAACGGTACAATATTAATAATCTCGGACATCGTTGCCAAAATGTAACTCATATTTAACTGGATCCCATGGGATTGGTGATCCGGTCTGAGGTTATATTTAACAGATGATCGGAACCCACAGGTGATCTTAAGGGTTAAACGGGATTTCACGGGTCTTTAGTGACGGGATTTTGGTGATTGGACGAGATTTTAGTGATTTTTATGAGAATTTGGTGATTTCACGGTTAAACAGGTTGTTGGTGATGGGATTTCATGGGTTATTGATGATTTAACCGGGTTAAATTGGACCCCATGGGATTGGTGATACGGTCTGAGGTTATATTTAACAGATGATCGGAACCCACAGGTGATTTTAAGGGTTAAACGGGATTTCACAGGTCTTTAGTGACGGGATTTTGGTGATTGGACGAGATTTTAGTGGATTTTATGAGAATTTGGTAATTTTACGGGATTTTGGTGATTTCACGGGTTAAACGGGTTGTTGGTGATGGGATTTCATGGGTTATTGATGATTTAACCGGGTTAAATGGAATTTCACGGGAAATCACAGGTGTGGGGGTGTTTGAGAAGTTTTTCAAGTTACGTAGTAATGGGTAACAAGCTAGTATATATTCCTGTTTAACATGTGGATGTCTGGTTTTTAGTTTTAATGTCAGTTCTTGTACTTCAATTTTAGTTAGTCGGTTTTAATGCCAGTTTTATTGGTGTCAGAATCCTTTTTGTCGGCTAATGGATTGTATGGCCATAGTAGCCACTCACGCCGGTAAACCCTATTCTCTCTCTCTCTCTCTAGAATATATAGCTTGTTGTCCGTGTTGTGTATGTCTGGTTTTAGTTTTAAAGTCAGTTTTTATGTGTCAGAATCTTTTTGTCAGTGTGTAGCTGCTTACACCGGTAAACCTTAGTCTCTCTCTCTGCTACGGCCGCCATCAACCCAACCCCACCGGATCCATTTAATTTCCTACCTGATGACTTCGACCTGATGAGTGAGGTTGACTACCGAGTCCAAATTGAGCTGCTGCAGCCGTCGGTTGATGCGAACGATATTCTGCGTTCCATTATGGACGTCCGTCCTCATTGAGTCCACCGCATGTTTTAAACTTTCCTGCACCGAACTATTACCGATTGACCGTCTAAATATCTGGTCCAACGTATCCAATTCAGGTTCTGTATTCACTTCGAGCGTGTTTTTTATAAACATTGTCTGCAACAAAATTTAAATAAAAATCAAACGAAAAATATATTTTATGAATTAATTAAACTCCGTTTCCAAAACATTGCAAAAAACTCCCATAGGCTAGAGCCTTTTCCCAGCAATTTTTTAATACCCTTAAAAAAATAATTCGATAAATGACCATAAAAGGGCATAAACGAACATAAACGAACATAAGCGAACATAAGCGAACATAAGCGAACATAAGCGAACATAAACGAACATAACCGAACATAAACGAACATACATAAACGAACATAAACGAACATAAGCAAACATAAGCGAACATAAACGAACATAACCGAACATACATAAACGAACATAAACGAACATAAGCAAACATAAGCGAACATAAACGAACATACA
Source organism: Strigamia maritima (assembly GCA_000239455.1). Classification (NCBI taxonomy): domain Eukaryota; kingdom Metazoa; phylum Arthropoda; class Chilopoda; order Geophilomorpha; family Linotaeniidae; genus Strigamia; species Strigamia maritima. Next base: position 118,679 of record JH431950.1, on the reverse strand, counting down.
TAAACGAACATAAACGAACAAAAACAATCATAAAAATGACCATATATGGTAGTTTTTGGTGTTTTTTTGTATTAATATGCGAGCAAACAGGCTCCAACCAATGGGAGTTTCTCGCAATATTTTGGAAACGGAGTTTAGGTATTTTTCATTACCTCGTTTCGGACTGCGACGATTACGCCTTTGATGGTTCGCATTGTTGTTTCGAACATTTCGATTCCCGTGTGCGCCTCGTGGTTTCCGTAGAAACCAAGGCCCAAGGCACCACTGGACATGCAAATTACGATTATTTTGTTTAAAATAGTTGCATTTAATTATGGAAATATTAAGAACTGTATAAGGTGCATTCAATCCTGAAAAGAAAAGTCGCTTATTTGCCTGAAATGACTTTTGAAAGGCAAATATGACGTAATTTAAGTCATAGTTGCCTTATAGAAGTGACTAAAGTGACTTTAGAGAAAAAAAAAGCAAACACAACTCGCTTCTTTGTCTTATAGAAGTCACTTTTTTACTGCGCATGCTCAGTGCTCACAAAAATAGCTTTAGTGACATCCACCTTGAAAACGATCGACTTCAAATTGAAGTTCTAGCGAATAAAACCTGCTAATTTTGTAGGTGAAAACTTCAGTAAACAACATCTTAACGATTCCTTGAAAATAGGTAAGAATTGCGAAAAATGACGACAAATCAGGGGTACGGACATCACCGCTCATTGTGGCCGCGGAACACGCATTTACGTCGCCCAGGATGTTTGCTGGTGTCCGTCCAAATAGTTTGTCATTTATTTTCCAAGATTTTATTTATTTTTTTAGCAGATTCTCATGAAATATATTAGCTAGTAATAGCCAAGATGTAATAGACAATTTAACAATTCGTGCTCAAAACTCCTATTGGTTAATGACCTACGCATTGGACCGAAAGTATATATTGTGGTATCTTATTTTAATCCTCTAGTTGAGTTGGGTCGAAAAATCATCGCTTCGTAGTCCAAAATGTGCGTGCCATTGTTAACGAACGAAAACACTCGTAAAATATTTTAAAATGTAAAGGTTTTTGTATAATTGCGCACATTTTTTGGCTATCAAACAATGATTTTCCGACTCGACTAGAGGATTAAAATAAGATACCGCAATATATACTTTCGGTAGAAGAATGCAAAAAAGTTCACTTTTTAGTTTCGTGCACAAATTGTTGAATAGATTTAAATCTAATTGTTATTCAACGGTCGAAACAATAAATGGAAATGCATGAACAAATTTAAAATGTGTTCATTGACAAGTCACTGTTCCATAAGGCAGATAAGGAGACGTGACTTCTTCCTTTTCAGGATTGAACGCACGTATTGTACAAAGCACAAAGAATATTTACCTGGATTGGAATGAAAAGAGATATTAATAATGAATAATGCTAATTACCAGCACAGCAGCGCCAAAATGGCCAGCGTCACTTTGTAGCACATCAAGTTTTTCGCTTTCCAATCTCGTTCGCAGCATCGTGACAAGAAGTAGATGAGGAAGGCGAGCAAATTGAGAATGAGCCAGAATCCTGGTACCGACGCGATGATTCCTAGCGACTGAAATAAATGTTTTTTTTAAAAAAAAAAAAATAATTTATGCAATTTTGAATTTTTTTTTTTTGAGGTTTAATATCAACAAACTGATTCAATTTGGAATTTTCATTTTGGTTCGGGGAAGAGTGCTTTGTGCTTTTATTTTGATTGATTCTCAAATATTTGATCTGCGGATCTGGAATTCAATTTCCAGATTTCTTTGAAGTAACAAAATGTCAATCACAATAGGAAAAAAATACATTTCTCATATTGGTTTTTTTAAAAAATTTTTTATGAATGTATAAAAAAAATTATGCAAAAAAAAAAAAAAATTTAGAATTTTTTTTATTTATTTATTTTTTCCTTTTCTGACTGATATTGCGTTTGTTCTGGTCGGACAATTGCTGTCATCAGTTGTAAGGTGAAAAAAAAAGAAAGATTTATGTCGCTGCTCTCGCGACGTGAGACGTAAAACGGGATTAAACTATTGGAAAACAAAGTTCTTTTTAAAAAAATTAATTTTCTGGATGTAAATGTCATAAAACTTGATAAGCCCGACCGATTTCGAGAGGATTTGTTCTATGTTATTTAACAAAATCCTTGAAACGAATTTATTTCCCGTAGTTAACATAAATCCACCAGTTTTTCTCGATCTTCGCTCAAGACACAAAAAAATGCTCGATCTCTATCTAAATTCGTGCACGAAAGTGATAAGCGAACTCTTTTGCATTGTACCGAAAGTATATATTGTTGTATCTTATTTTAATCCTCTAGTCGAGCCGAGTCGAAAAATCATTGTTTCGTAGCCAAAAAATGTGCGCAACAATACAAAAACCCAAATGTAAAGAATTTTTCAAATATTTTACCAGCGTTTTTGTTCGTTAACAATGGCACGCACATTTTTCGACTACGAAACAATGATTTTTCGACTCGGCTCAACTAGAGGATTAAAATAAGATGCCACAATATATACTTTCAATACAATGCATAGGTCATTAACCAATGGGAGTTTCGTGCACGCATTGTTAGATATATTGTTAGATTTGCAATTAATATTTAATTTCTCAAATATTCATTTTCTAATCTTCCTAATACCCCCCAAAAAATAAAAATTATTCCTTCCCGATTCCATTTATTATCCATTTCTCCACTTCTTTGTGTAATTGGAGACTTCGGGTGTGTCCTGAGTAAAAGCAATTTACTCAATTCAAAGCAGGAGCGAATGGTCACGCACTAGCCAACTCCCTCGTCGCGTACATGGAATCCTTTCATCAGAAAACTCCTCCTGAAAATGCATCGTCGAGCTTCTCCACACAACAACATGGCCTCGATTTAACACAAATCGTGGCTAAAGCGTAGTTTAGGGGTACCTCTCTAGTTTTGATAAGAATTACCTACTGGACGTAGTTTTATGTTCAGATTCCGAATCTGCGGTCCGTTTTTGTCGGATACGCACTGAAATTCGATTTAAATTTCAATTTCCAGTCCAATTTACTAGTAAGGTGAGGTCAGCCCAGCCCGAAAAAAGTGAACTGGTAACCGTAAAGTACACTTTTACCAAAATCAGATTAAATTCATCTCTGACACGACTTCATCTTTAATGCACAACACAAAAAGTTAGTGCCGTCATCGTAAAAAAAAACATTTCCATGCGAACATCAATATTTTGTAGCAAATCGTAAATCATGGTTCACTGCCCCGGCGCTACGTTACTGGAATAGCTTAAAAGGATCAGTCAACTTGGCACAAACCATGAATAATTAAGAATATAAAGTTTTTGAAATGGATAAAACGTATTTTTCAGCGTTTATTTGCGATTATTCTTAAGATTTTGACATTTTAGTTCCGGTAAATGACAACAGGTGTTGCGGCCATTAAAAATGGTGTTGCATTTTGATGGTAGGAGAAACTGGGCGTACGTCAGCGCCACACTCCAATTACATTTATTTACGAGTGGTGAGTCATCCGATTAGACTCGTGCATGAATCAAATGATATGTCGACATCGGTTCTGGTCAGAGTTGTAGTCGTGCCAGTCGAATGATTAATTTTCATTAACAGTAAGTCGGAATTTGAGTGCTAAATTCGCCATTTAATATTCCCTTGTGGGGAATAGGTGAACTAATCGATAGACGACTCATTGAGCCACTTCGATTCATTCTTTGCCGAATTTTTTTATTTTTTTTTGTATTTGGTTTATCTTATCTCTTTATTTAAAAAAAAATCGAGATTCTCGAAAGAATGTTTAAAAAAAATCAAATGAAGTCAATTCCCTCCACCGCACTCGAACTCAGCGATCTGGAAACGAATAAAGATGTTAATCTCGAACCAGATAAAAATCGGCGTGTAGCATACAAAAGAACCTTTTCCTTTTTACATTTCATCCTTTTTCCTTATTTTTGTTTTTTTAATTTTTATTAACAATTAAATGCGGTTTGAACAAGTTTCAAATGAATAAACATCTTTCTCACCGCACCTACAATGATAAAAGCGCCGTACACGCATTTCTGCGGTTCGGTGCGTCATAAATCAAACTCCTCTTCTAAACTCAGACGAAAAGTAAACAACTTAACCAAATTCCTGTAATAATTAAGATAAAATTCCTCCTGCCATCGTGAATTAATATCCAAAATGCAAAAAAAAAAATTGTTTATTAAAATCGGAATTTACTCCGGAACCGGATCATAAATATAAATTCCAAACATGGCGTCGCGGTCAACGACGTTTAAACTGCAATAATAACGGTAAAAAAACTGGTCTCGACATTTTAAACAACATCAAACTTGATTAAATATTAAACTGTATATATTTCACAGATTGAGCACTGAAAATCATCGTAAATCAAAATGATTCGTCGAGCAGACATTTTCCCCAACGATTTCGTAAGTTAACCTAATTTTTTTATTCTCAAAATTCGTTACAGTTTTACACCCTCCAAGAAATCCCCGCCTTTGTGCATTCCCTGATGATAATTAGACTTTAAACCTTTTAAATTCTCACAGAAACCATGACAACACAACTTGATTGTACCCACCTCTTTCGAGTCTTTTCATTCCTTTTTTTTTTTTTTTTTTTTTCTTAAAATAAATACTAGCTTCATTAACCGTCACTATTCTTCTAGTCAAAAGGTTTTATTGCATTTTTAATTTTTAATCAATAAAAAAAAAAATCAAAAATCCAAATTTTATTTTCCATTTCCGGAAAAAAAATTCATATTCGTACTCTGGGATGTCTAATGAAGTAGGAGACTTAAAAATCGGAGCAAACTCTATCCAACAATTCGTGCACGAAACTGAAAAGTGAACTTTTTTGCATTGTACCGAAAGTATATATTGTGGTATCTCATTTTAATCCTCTAGTCGAGCTAAGTCGAAAAATCATCGTTTCGTAGCCAAAAAATGTGCGCAACAATAGAAAAACCCAAATGTAAAGAATTTTTTCAAATATTTAACGAGCGTTTTCGTTCGTTAACAATGGCACGCACATTTTTGGACTACGAAACGATGATTTTTCGACTCGGCTCGACTAGAGGATTAAAATAAGATGCCACAATATATACTTTCAATACAATGCATAGGTCATTAACCAATGGGAGTTTCGTGCACGAATTGTTAAATAGAGTTTAGAATTTTTCCTAATTCTGAAATCCTCAGGAATGAGTAAAAAAAACCTCGAGTGCATTTCCTCGACGTCGAGAAGAAGGGGAAAAAAACACGTGGCAAAAAACACGTCCAGTCACAAGCCGAGATGAAAAGCAATCCATAAATCACGAGTCTCTGTACATAAAGAGCCCACTTTGTACGTGGGATCCTCGTCTCAAAAGATATTTGTTCTCTTTCTGATCCACACCAGAAACACCATTACACGGCTGCTGCCGCTGCTGCTGCTGTAACTCCTCTCCTCAATCATTAATTTTAAAATAATAAAAAGTTTCAAACATAAACCCTAGTACACACACCAATTCAGACTCAAAATATTCAGCCGGTCTGAATTTTCCTTGTGACAATTATCAACGGAATTTTAAAAATGGATAATGTCACATGGAAAATTCAGACTGGGGATAATGTGGTACACACGCCTAGTATTTCTTTTTGCTACATGTAGCGCTGGCTAGTAGCACTACGTGACGTCACCTAATACAGGAAGTGACAACGCCGTAGTGCCGTATTCCTCAGTATTGTGGAATACGATTTGGTAAGTGCAGTGCTACAAAAATGGAGGATTTTGACATCCATGTGCTTTGTGAGTGGATTGCAATTAAACACATTGAATAAATTATTTATTTTCTGTAAACAACATTTAGTATTCTTTTTTTAATTATAATTACAATTATTTATTAGGAAATTTAAAAATTGGAAGGCAATTAACATTCGGAGTCGGACAGATTATTATTAATTTGTATGACTCTCTGTTAAAAAAAAAAATAAACAAATTAATTTTTTAAAAAATCACATTCCACAAATGATTCCAAAATAATTCCACAGTCATTTTATTATTATTATTTATTATTTATTTATTATTTATTATTATTTTTGATTTCTGTCCACTATAAATATGGTAACCGCCATGTTTTACCTTGGTAATCGCCATGTTATTTTGGTGATCGCCATGTTATTTTGGTGATCGCCATTTTATTATGCCACTGATCACGTGGCAAAGCGTAGCGCTACGATGCGCTACAGAGCGCTACGTGTCAAAAAGAAGTAGCGAGCGCACGCCGAGCGCTTGGAGCGCTCTAAAATGAAATACGGCAAGCTGCCGCTACTGAAAAAAGCGCTCTAAAAAGAAATACGAATTTCGCACCGTAGCGCTACATGAAGCAAAAAGAAATACACCTATGGTTGGTTTAATGACGTCATATTACAAATGGCGACTGTCTGAAATATTTTTTTGCAAATGGCTACCTTTGAAAATATGCAATGAGGATGAGGATGACGATGACGATATATTCGAAAATCAATGTGTTGGGCTTGCTTTTCGTCTTTTCCTTTTCATTTCTTGGCAGGATGTAGAACATATATCCCACCAACAGCAGCTTATGTGGATTCGTCCGTACTTGACGCAACGTTCGAACATGCCGTTTAAGCGACCGGTTAAAAAGTAAAGTTAACCAGGTGTGATCGGGTTATCTTTATTTTTAACTGGTCGCTTAAGCACATGAATTATGGGTAGTTGGAAAGATTCCATGCACGGAAGCAATAGGTGGTTTCCCGCGCACCAAGTGCGCGGAAAGAATGATTTTTTTCAGCTACGGAATATTTCCTCACGAGGAAATTTTTTTGTGTGTACCACAAAAAAAGGAATTTTCAGATTTCGATTCCCTGTGCTATTCGGTGTACGGAATGAGCTTATGTGTACTAGGCCGTATATTTTATTTAAAAATTTTTTTAAAATTCTTCCCCTTTGATTTTAGTTCTCATCTTGGGACGGGAAATATAAAGCAGGATTAATCATTTCCTTTTGTCAAATGAATATGATCCGAAGATTTATTTAATCGAGTGATACATTCGTCACGATCCATGTAGTTAGTTAGATTCGAAATTTAAATTTTCTCACTAGACAGTTTGCGATTTCTCGTACGACGTACGAGATTTTTATTTTAAAATCATCTCGTAATTTCATTTTTTGTTCCAACACTCTCGGACGAGATTTTTGAAATATCTCGTTTCAAATTGTCGCGTGTACGACTTCACTTGCGCATGCGCACTGCCTACAATCGCAACAATTGTCGTGAAATTCTGCCGCCATTTTCCCTCCGCTTCGGCTGTAATTTTGGCAAAGTTGTGTCGATTACATTATCTCAGGTTAGTTTTTTAATCGGTCAAACACCGTGCACAAACCACGAGCCCAATACTTATGCTTAATTTGTGATAAGGTGCTTGATTATGCTAAAAATTGGTGCTGCCGATTAAATGTCGTATATAATACGTTTCGTGACAAATCGCAACCTGTTGTACGAAATTCAAATTACGAAATTAAAAAAAATTAAAAATATTTCGTTTTTTTTAAATTTCGTAATTTTTTCGTACGAGAAATCGCAAAGTGTCCAGTAATTAAAGTGAAGCAAATTGTAAGGTTAACGAATGGAAATAAGGTGTGATTAATTAGGGAGTTGTTGGATCATTAATTAGGGACGTGGATGATTAATTTAGTGATGTGATGGATGAGATTTCGAATCAAAGACAAAATTATTATTTCCGCTTTTATCGAGTTTAGTCGGTGATTTTCAAGTTTGTCAAGTGGTTTTGTGATTAGAGAGATAAAGTGATTAAAAAATTGTTACAAGATATAATATATAATTGTATCATTTTGACGGTAATAATAATTTCTCAAGTGTTGTCGGTATAAAATAATCATTTGTGATTAGAAAATAATAAATTAATAAAATAATATATACATATAAAATTTT
>JH431950.1:98154-110705 GCA_000239455.1 Strigamia maritima | reverse complement strand
AAAAAAAAATAAAAAAAAAAAAAAATTACAGTAATCACAATGCAGTTTGGACAGGAAAATACTATCTGATGACCCCTGACTCACATTCCCTCATCTAAGCATCGGTTTACAATATCTCGAATCATCTTGTCCGCACATGTGCACATCCGTGTGCAAAGGTCAAAAACCAACGAATCACGCATCGATAAACAAATAAATAGAAGAAAAAAAAATTAAATACCTCCAAATAAATGTTGCTGCGTGGATCAAATGTGGAATTTACAGCTTTAAAAGTATAGTCGATATGTGGAAAAGAATGGAAAAACGGCGCTATCCACGAAACCCGGGCATCGTGTTCAACACCAGCTTCGGCCATAGACAAAGCCATCTTCCCGCACAGCACAGCACAAACACCGCACTTCGCGCACAGCTCAGCTCGGCTGCGGCCTAGGTGTAGTCGGCGATCAGCACACGGCGCTGGCTTCTTACAACGAATCCGGTCCAAATACTGCGGAATGGAGACGAGACCGGAGAAGAAAGTTCACTAAGACACAGCGTTGAGCTCATATAGCTGTCCACACGCCTCATTAGTTAGAAAGAAATCCGGAAGGAAAAAAAGGGCGAAACACTCGTAACCAACACACCCGGATCATCCACCATCACAAACGAATAGTAAATCCTTCGAGAAATCGTCGATTAATCCAATATGGATAGAAAAATTCTAGCTGCCGGTTTTCACTCGCCGTCGAGGTCGAGTAACTGACGTTAGTCGCCACTTATCGCCGCTTGGCGCTCCCCACTCGCAAGATAACCGGTAAAATCAACGATTCGTGGATATTGCGATTATTTCTTGGAATTGAATTTCGTTTTGACCATATCAATTTTATGATTAAACAATAGTGATTTGTTTGCGAGGGCTCCGATATTCGTCCGATATTCGTCCGATATTCGTCCGAATCTTTCTCGCAGTCCTTCTGAATCTTTCGAATCCCGAATCTAAAAAAATTCTCTTATTATCGATTACAAATAACTTAATATCGATAATTTTATAGCGATATTTGTAATCGATAACGCCGGTGCACTGCTTGCAGCGCCAGGTTGCAATTTTGCGTGATATTTGTATTAAAAAGCTCGTAAAAAGCACCCCGACTTCATTGTCAGTTTCCTAACAACCCAGAATCTTCTGAATCCTGCCGAATCCTGAATCTTTCTCATGTCAAATCCCGATTGTCCGTTTGTTTAGCGTGGTCTGCGGTGGCGCCATCTATTTATGAATAAATGAAACATTTTTTGTTTTTTTTTTTCTATTTGAGATTTTTTATTTTTTTTCCACAATTTATGCAGTGCGTTAAAGGGTTTAAATCTAAACAGGAATTAATTTCAAATTCGGCAATAAGATATTCTTGATTTATCCATTCAGAAAAGCTTCATGCTTTCATTCATCGAAACTCATTGCCGTCATTAATTAGCAATTTGGCCAAAAAATGTATTACTGCCTGTTGATCGGTGTAAACTAATCCCCAAACTGACACCCGAATCCCGAATCCAAAATTTACATCTCCGAAACAATACGATTTTTTTTTTTTATCAGCACGCATCGCACGATCCGTCGCGCCAACCGTCGCGCCATCTTTCGTCTATTATCCGACAATCGTATTCGGCTTTGCCCATTTTTCGATTCACTGAATTATGAAGTCTACACATCCACTGAGCGAATTCGCAGCCATTAGTCACGTCTGGAGGATTTTTCTTGATCCTGGAACGGAATTTAAAATTTAAAAAAATAATAAATAATAAAATAATAAAATCAACGGCACGGTGTGGTCAAAGTCAAATCCTATTTAATCGGAGTCACCAGGTGCGATTATTGTTGAAATGATATCCGAAAGCCGATTATTACGGAGATTGGAATCGGTTTTTTGAACGTTAGGTGCATTCAATTACTCCGATTTCCCTGTTTTCCGAGGAGACCGGTTGTAGATGCATTTCGAGTCATATTGTTGAAATGAGATTTACTGAAATCGATAAAAAAATCGCTTTCGACGGCTGATAGTCGATTTTGCAATCTGCAGAGATCCTGGTGATGATGATGCTTCAAGAATTTGTTCTGGATCGTGGAATATGATCAAGAATTAGTGCACTGCACATGCTCAGACAGTCGGAAACTCGCTTGTTCAAACCTAGAATCGGATTCCGTGGATTTCCGAAATCGGATCCACGAAGTATGAAGAATGCACCTAATGAATGTCAAAATGAAATCCGATTTCCAATTTCTGAGCATGTGCAGAGCGTATCAACGAGATGATGGCACCGAAAATCGCCTTTCGCTTACCGGAAAACGAACTCCAGGGTTGTTTTTCTGAAATATGACGCAATTTGCATCTATTTCCGGTTCGGGAAATCAGTTAAATCAGTGAAATTCGCCTTTTGCTTACCGGAAAACGAACTCCAGGGTTGTTTTTCTGAAATATGACGCAATTTGCATCTATTTCCGGTTCGGGAAATCAGTTAAATCAGTGAAATTCGCTGTAAGAATTTTAGCATTAAACACACCTATTGATAAGCCAGATAAGCCACTTTTCAAGAGTGATTTTTTTCTATTTAGTTGAGTAATTTTAGTCACTTCCGGTTTATCATTAAGTCATTTAACTTTGAACACGCTTATTATTATTTAAAAAAAAAATAAAATAAATTCCCATTACTCGGCTTTGAGATCTTCGGTGCACTGGGAGCAAGGGTAAAACCTAGCGAAAAGTTGCATAAATTTTTCCATACTTTCCTGCTCGCACTCGGTCGGTTTATCGGGGAAATAGGCGGCCATTGTATGCAAGAAGGTCCATGTTTGCCGACCGAGATCTTCCTTATCTACAGGGCAGTCTGATCTCTAAAATAGAAAAATAATAATAATAAATCAAATTTATTCTATTGGTTAAAAAAGAAAAAGAAAAAAGTAGGGTTAGCTTGTTATAGCTTTATACACACAGGCACACATTCTTCTTCTTCTTCTTCTTCTTCCTTCGGCTTAGCCGCAGCCATTTTAAAAAAGTTAAACATTCTTAAATCATCTAGTTAATACATATAATAACTAATAATAGGATGTAACATTAATTAGAAGTTACGAAATAAACAAATCGTTAGTCACATGTGCTGGTTTTTTCAAAAATCCACCTGGCGGAGTTTTTTTTCAAACAAAGGCGCTTCGGATTTTTGTCTTACCTCTTATAAATGGATTTTTCGTTATTATAGAATGGGAATGGTGTGTTAGAAATTATTAATTGTGGTTAGGAAGTCGGTTCTGTTGATTATTGCACTGGCTGATGCAACTTTTTGGGTTATTTGCATTTTTCACGTTTTTTTTCGCGATTAAAACATCAATTTTTTTTTTTCTTTCGTACCTCACAAATTTTGAAAATTCATCCCGGATTGTTTCGCCCAATTTCGAAATTCCGAACACACCTTACACACGCGTTTAAGCGTGGTAACAACTTCTGTGTCTCCATCTTTAGCCATGATGCTGCCTTCTGTATTCCCCATCATGGAACCAACGAGCCCGCGCGCACCCGACCGCGCGAATTTTTACTGGCTAAACAACGTATTCTATTATTTAAACGTTATAAGGAATGACGTAACAAACTGTGCTCCGGATGCTCCGGATCCAAAAAATAAAAATACTGGAACACGTCATTTCTACTCGCAACGATTGCATTGTGGGAAATCAAAGATGGAAGGCCGAGATCCATTTGAAACGACTCGAAAAAGCATAAATCAAGTCGGATATCGATGGAATCCGGACCCGAGATCACGACAATGTAAGTATGAATTTAAAAATATGCAAATTTTTTTATTTTTTAGTTAGTTTTAAGTCTAAACGGAGATTTATTTATCATCTATTTTGCATAAATAGATATAGGCTTAGGAGTAAACGATTTTTTTTATTATTATTGCAGTATCGGTGTTGTTTAAACGTGGATGGAATGAAATTCCTGTTGTCATGGTTTCAGGTATATTTTTTTTGTTAGGTAAGTAAAAAAAAAAAAAAAAAAATATAATTTAAAAAAAATTAAAACATTTGATTTAATTAGCATAATTTTTGCAGGTGTGTCAATGATTGCTTACTCAGGTTACAATGATGATGGCGAAAGAGGCTGGAAACGCAAATACAAAACGAGATACACGAGTAAAAAAAAAAATAAATAAATAAAATAAAAATGGAGGTGATTTTTTTTTGATTTTTTTTTTTGATTAATTTTTTTTTTTCTTAATTTAATTTAGTTTACCGGGATTGTGATCCGAATCTTAAAGACATCAAACACACCAATTAAGTGTGATTTAACAACGTGATTTTTAAACATTAGTTAACAGTAACTAGACTCGAGACGAATGTATTAAAATAAAAAAAAAAAATATAAAAACACAACTAATGTAAATATATCTCCTTAAAATAAAAGAAAAGTTTAGAAACGAGTAAATTTTTCTTTAATAAAAATCTCGTTCATCTTTAATCCACCTGGTTGAAGAAAAGAGAACTATTGATCGAATTATAGGTCCATGAACTCATCCCGCACGGCCTTGTAGGTCGAAATGAAATTATTTCATTAAAAAAAAATGAGATAATTTCCAGGGATTTTAACATAAATTGCTAAATTTATGCATAAATTAAAGTTCCCGACGATCGAGAAATCTAATTTCAGGGGATTATGGTGTATAAATCAATCGAGGGACGAGGATTTTGGTGTTTTCGTGATAATAACGCGATGATTAATTCTCATAGCGTCTTTATCTTGGTGCTAATTTTAGCGGTAGTATCGTGTTAAAGTTGCCGAGTTAGGTCGACGTATTGTCGTATATCGATGCTAATCTCGCCCCGTCATAAGTGGAGGTTCTACCGTGTTTTTCAGCCATATTGATTTTTGGTATCGAGATTTTGACGCGAATAAATGGATTGGAACGGAACGAAATGATGAATTGATCCATTTTTAATGAGCACGGCCACTAATAAAGAGCGATTATTTTGAGACTCATAAAATGTGTCGAAAAAAATTATTTCGATTCGATGTTTCGCTTTAAAGATGCAGATATGTGAGTTTCGTTAAACTGCAGAAGTCAGTGATTCCACATTTTGAACCGAGTCCAAAGCACTTGGCGCGTGCGAATATCTCGTCGCATCTTCGGATCAATAAATAAATAAATAAATAAATAAATAAAAAAAACATTTCCGCCATTTTTATTTTGATTATTCACTTAAGATTTACGAATATATTCCGCGAAAAAGTGTGTAGATTCGCGATTGAATTTCTGCCTGTGATTCGCTTCCACGCCACAGCATTGCATTCTAGCGGCATTGGATGTGGTTGTCATGCCGACCGTCACGTGATTGGCGCTCCGTGCGCTGCTGTGGTTGGCGCGTGTTCATCTGTTTGAGTTGTTCCGAACAACATGAACGTCGTCTCATCGATTCGACTCGGGATCTGATCTATGCCACACCGGTGATCTGGGCGCTCGCGACGGCCGAGCAATTCGCGGGCCCCACACGCAGAAATAAATCCGCTGGGCCTCGTGAGGTGCCGTAACATTCTATCTCTCTCTCTCGATATTATTATCTCTCGTTTGTGTTTCCGGCGTGTTTTTCGTCTCCGTCCCGGCTGTTCCGGCATCAGGTGTGCATTGGAGAGCGGCCATTTTGAAATTGGAACAGATTGAGTTTGTCCGAACTTTGTCGTTTTACTCGAAGATCCGTTTGACCACCAGCTGTGATATGAACTGTGATTGGCCGACTTAATATGTCACAAAGAGCGGTCGTGGTTAAAAGTGATCTCAATGTTGACAAGATCATTCAACAGTTAATTAGCCTCCGCGGGACTGGTGGAAAATTGGTGAGTAAAATAAATATATAAAAAAACATTGGGAAAAAAATATTATTTAAAGAAATTTATGCGATACACATGACATTAAAAAATAAAAAATAATTTGGCAATGTTGCAAAGTACATAAATCGCAGTTTCAGCCTTGAATTTTGTAATTTTTTTTTTTTTTTTTTTATTTCTTGTGGAAATAAATGGAAAAAAAAAAATTTTAAATTCTTTTTTTATTTATCTAGAAATTCTAGATTTTCATCTGATGAAGTCGATTTTTTTTTTTTTTTTTTTTTTTTTTAGCCACTTTTATTAAGTATATTTGAAATGTTTTTGACACGAATTTTGAAAAGCACATTTTGAACATGTTCCAATTTGTGCATTCATTCTTTCACCACGCCCTCATCAGCTACAAAAATTGCCTTTTTTTAATCACTAGAAACTAGAAATTAGCTTTTTTGAGATTTTATTTTTCATATTTTACGTTTTTTATTACGCCAAGGCTATTCCCTCGAACGAATTTCAAATTCCAGTTCATCATTCTCATGACTTAGCCTAACACCTGCGGCGGGCTGACCTCACCTTACTAGGTAAAGTGGACTGGAAATAGAAATTATAGCTACGAGTCGTTCGGGGAAATAGACAGTACGTTTTTCATTATTGTTTTATTGTTTTATTGTTTTTTTTTTTTTTTTTTTTTTTAATTTTCTGTATCCATTTAATCCTTAAAACAAAACAAAAAAAAATACTGATATGAATAACATTTGAACAACCCATTAATAAATGTAATAAATATATAAATAGCAGGAAATACCATAAAAATTGACGTAACCTTTGCTAGGACAACACCTAACCTTTATTTTTAGCACAAATAAATCCATATCGTGTAAATTGATAAAACTCCGATGATAACAAGGCCCTTGACATTTCCAGGTGAGAATCACTCGAATTAATCATTTAATGAATCTTTATTATTGACTGATGCCACGAATAGGTCTTCGGGGAGCCGCGAACCAGCAACGGGTTTTCATTTAAACCTCGTTAAGCCATTTGGGATTTTTTTTTTTTTATTTTTTTTTATTTTTTTTTTTTTTTTTTTTTGCCAAATTGGGATAAACCACCTTTGTTCATCCTCGTTCATCCTGTTCCTCCTTTTATTCTACGCAGATTCCCTTGCACGAGAGCGACGTTCGCCAACTGTGCCTGACTTCGCGGGAAATATTTTTGGAACAACCGATGTTGATCGAATTGGAAGCGCCACTCAATATCGTCGGCGATATTCATGGACAGTACGACGACTTGCTCAAACATTTTGATCGATGTGGATTCCCTCCTGACGCGAATTATCTCTTCTTAGGGGATTATGTAGACAGGTGCCAGCGACTGATTGAAACTGACTAAACTTCGTTTCCAAAACATTGCGAGAAACTCCCATTGGTTGGAGCCTGTTTGCTCGCACATTAATACTAAAAAAAAACACAAAAAACTACCATATATGGTCATTTTTATGCTCGTTTAGGGTCGTTTATGCCCTTTTATGGTCGCTAGCAAGTTACCCGTCACGACGTAACTTCTTAAACACCTACACCCGTGATTTCTCGTGAAATCCCGTTTAACGCGGTCAAATCCGTTTTAAATCATCAATAACCCATGAAATCCAATCACCAACCCGTGAAATCACCATTAAATCACTAAAATCGCGTTAAATCACTAAAATCGTGTTAAATTACTAAAATCGCGTTAAACCACTAAAAGCACGTTAAACCACTAAAAGCGCGTTAAATCACTAAAATCACGTTAAATTACTAAAATCCGTTAAACCACTAAAATCGCGTTAAATCACTAAAATCACGTCACCAATGACCCGTGAAATCCCGTTTAACGCGGTCAAATCCGGTTAAATCATCAATAACCCATGAAATCCAATCACCAACCCGTGAAATCACCATTAAATCACTAAAATCGCGTTAAATTACTAAAATCCCGTGTTAAATCACTAAAATCCCGTCACCAATGACCCGTGAAATTCCGTCTAACTCGCTCGTGGATTCTATAACACAAGACGGGATCACCAATCCCGTGGGATTCTGTGGGATCCCATGTGGAATCCCGTAAAATCCTGTCCCCAATGACCCCGTCGAACCCGCCCGTGGATTATAACCTCGGACGGGATCACTAATCCCTAGCCAATCCCATTGAATATTGTTAAAAAAACCGGTGCGCCATCTGCTGTCAACAACGAATATTGCTAAAGGCTTCGGACGGACGGACGGACGGACGGACGGACGGACACCATCGACAAATTATATTGTGATGATGATTTTTCGAATTGCCGGGAAAAGGCTCTAGCCAATGTTTTGGAAATGGAGTTTAAATAAATTTCTCGCATATAAATCCATAATTCTCTCACATTTGCAGAGGAAGACAATCGCTCGAGACGATTTGCCTTCTTTTGGCTTATAAAATTAAATATCCCAATAATTTTTTTCTTCTACGAGGAAACCACGAGTGTGCTAGCATAAATAGGTCAATTTAATAAAAATAAATTTATTTGACACACTGCGATTTCTCGTTTACGAAAAAATTAAACATTTTTAAGTCTTTTTTCGATTTTGTTACGGAATTAATAAAACGAGAAAATTAAAACGAAATCTATGTTTTCGTATTTTAATTTTAATTTTAATTTTTTGTTCATACGAAGAATCGCAAAGTGTCTATCTATTTACTTATTTACTTATTTATTTATTTATTTATTTATTTATTTATTTATTTATTTATTAGAATATACGGCTTTTACGATGAATGTAAAAGAAGGTATAACATAAAACTATGGAAAACTTTTACAGACTGCTTTAACTGTTTACCAGTAGGTGGGTGTGTCGAATTGATGTCGTAATTGAGGTAATGAAATGAGTTTGCGTGTACGTGTCGTTTGTAGCTGCCTTAATAGAGGGAACGATTCTATGTATGCACGGAGGATTGTCTCCGGAATTAAACGAACTCGGTCAAATTCGCGATTTGGCGCGGCCTTTAGAAGTGCCAGATCACGGCCTACTCTGCGATTTGCTCTGGTCCGATCCTGATGAGGTAATGTCAGTAATGTGGTGATTCATTTCTGGCTTTTTGTACAAAATTATTTATTCATTATTTATTTTCTTCGAAGGATATTACCGGTTGGGGCGAGAATGATCGTGGAGTTTCCTACACATTCGGCCAAGATATAGTTCGACAGTTTTTAGAGAGGCACGGGTTAAGTTTAATAGTGCGTGCTCATCAAGTTGTTGAAGATGGATATCAGTTTTTTGCTAAAAGAAAGTAAAAAAAAAAAATTTTATTTTATAGAAAAAAAAATTAATTTTTTTATTATTTTTTATTTTTTTTTTATTTATTTTTTTTTTTAGTTTTTTAGCCCGAAAAAAATCAATTCAAAGCAAGTAGCACAAACAAAATAGTTTTAATCTAAAAGCGATGTTTAATTTAATTTATTTTTGTTGCTAATAACTGCCAGTTATACTCGGGCGGTTACGAAAAAGAAATATTAACACAAAAAAACAACAAAAAAAAACAACAAAAAAAAAAGACGAAGAAGCGGATTGGTGGTTGTACGATGTGTTTTCAACCACCGATCCTAATGTAGTCCATGTAAGAGATTAAACGAACTATTTAATTTATTTTTTTTTTTTTATAAAAAAAAAATTATTTGAAATACGTAGAGAGAGCGAACCAATTTACGGTATGAATTTTCCATTGCAATCATACATAATATTAAAGGCAAAAAAAAAGAAGCAAAGTCATGTATAATCAATTCTTATTAGTAGCAATTAAATGAACTAAATTTGTAGATTTGCAATATTGGTTCGCGCCGTTTATCGGACCGAAGTCCAGAAAAGTGTCGCTTACGATCCGATGTTGTAAGTCCGTTGATATTTTTTCATGGTCCTGTGTGTGACGCGAGTGTTAAATGGTGGTACCTTACAAATCGCTAGTCTTGTCTTTTTCCAACTGATGAATTTGAATTTTTCAACTCTTTTTCATCCGTCTAGTTCAATTTTTAAATTCACATTCTAGAATTTAAAAATTTAAATTCTAGAATTTTATTATTTTCAATTTTTTTTTTACATTTCCTAGTGCTGATATGGAACAAAAATAATAAGGTTTTTTTATATTGTGATATTTATGTTAGAAAGCGAAAACGAAACTTTTGTTGTAAATTAAATTATTTATAGAAATAAATTTCGTTATCATGAAACTGAGTTTGTAATGTTTTCGTGCTGGATCAGCCATTGTTTGACGCTGGATCCACCGGCATACTCTCCGATTGATCCGCCAGATCGGATGACACGGTGACATGGAATGATAATGCCAATAGGATTCATCTTCATGGCGGTACCAACGGCTCGTGCGGCTTTCGGGCGGTTCGTTAAATCCGCCAGTCGGCCGTAAGAAATCGTCGTGCCGAACGGGACTTTATCGGACAGGGTTTGCCACACGTCGTCCCTGAAATTCCCTGATAAGAAAAGAAATAAAAATCAATTAACGATATTTATTTATTTATTTATTTATTTATTTATTTATTTATTTGTTTAGAAACTACGGAAAAGTAGAACGGACAGAATTTAGTTCGTCTTAGGTGGTACGCTGTGCGAAGGGGTCAGCACGTCAGTTTCAGTTTGTATAAACTTTTTCTCTCTCTCTTGTTTTGTCCGATTTAATATATTGGTTTCATTTTGTCAAGACATGAATTGGAATGTCCGTTTTATTAGGTCTTAATTCGTCTAAACTCTATTTAACGATTCGTGCACGAAACTCCCATTGGTTAATTACCTATGCATTGTATCGAAAGTATATATTGCGGCATCTTATTTTAATCCTCTAGTCGAGCCGAGTCGAAAAATCATCGCTTCGCAGTCGAAAAATGTGCGTGCCATTGTTAACGAACGAAATTGCTCGTAAAATATTTGAAAAAATTCTTTACATTTGGGTTTTTCTATTGTTGCGCACATTTTTTGGCTACGAAACGATGATTTTTCGACTCGGCTTGACTAGAGGATTAAAATAAGATACTACAATATATACTTTGTGTACAATGCAAAAAAGTTTTGTTGGATAAAGTTTAGCCCTACAGTCATAGATTGACTGTATAAATAACCTGCGATGAGCGTGGCGCAGAGTGCGGGTCGAATGGCATTTTCTATTTCTTTCGGACGATGGAAATAAATTCGCAGCCATTTCACAGCATCGGCAACAGGTGGCCATAACTCTTCGTGCGATAAACCACTTTTTATAACAACCGGAATGCTTGAAAAAAGAGAAAATTAAAACATGAGTCATGTGGATATAATAAATGAGTACAAACACTTTGAACCGTTTTATACTTTTCTTGCGGCGCGAAATTCGCATTCATCCGAGAAACCGAATGCAAACCACTCGTACAACTGACAATACAAATATCTCCAATTGGACTGGATACGATTAATTGTACATTCTCATTCCTACAAGCCATTTTTCAAAACGCAACTTAAAACTTCAATCTCCGCTCACTAGATGACACCACAATCGCTTGAACGACTCCGCCATTAATTCCCCGCCTCGTTCTCGATCCGAAGTGGCATCATGGGGTGTCGCAACAGCTTCCCGTTCGGGCCGAGTGTGTGTCCATGTAGTGCGACGATATTCGCACTCAGTGCATCGTAAACGTCGAAAATGGGCGACACGAACGGCCCTAAAAACCGATCGTCGTCGGACGGCGAGTTAATCGACGTCGACGATGATTTTCGCAACGAGGACGACTGGGGCACGACGGACGAGAGAACTTTTACGCTGCCCCGGCCCACCAGTAGCCGCGCGAGTAAGAAAAAATTCAAATATCACAAGGAATTCGTGACGAACAACGAAGAAAAACACTTAATCGAGAATACTAAACCGAAAAAAAAGGATTTCGAAAACCGAGTATGAAATCAATGGGAAATCTAATGCACAAAATCATGTCATCCATCTCAATTTCGAGCACCGGTAACAACTCGTTCGCGACGCCGGCCGGGAACGGCCTCAGCCGGCATCGGCGCGCATCCATCTCGGCGTCAACGAGCGACATGCGCTCGCACAACTCGCGCAACAACATCGTCATTAAGAGCACGCCCGGCGTGACGGGGCTCCGTAACCATGGAAATACGTGTTTTATGAACGCAGTTTTGCAGTGTATCTGTCATACCGATATTTTAGCCGAGTATTTCGTGATGGATCAGTATAAAATCGACTTGACACGGCGTAATAAAAAGAATTCGAAGAAATTCGGCACTCGCGGCGAAGTGACGGAGCAGTTGGCGCTGTTGCTCAAGTCGCTTTGGTCGTGTCAGTACACGCCCGAAATATCGAATCAGTTTAAGACGATTGTGGGGAAGTACGAGAGTCAGTATTTGGGGACTAATCAGCACGATGCGCAGGAGTTTCTTTTGTGGTTGCTGGATAAAGTGCATGAGGATTTGAATACAGCGACTAAGAAGAAATATAAAAAAATCAAGGTGAGTGAGTCAGGAATTCGGAGTTGTTTGTTTTCTTCTTTTTTTTGGTTTCTACGAAAATGGCGGACACCTGTTAGCGATTTTTTTCACTTTTTTTAAGTAAAATTTTTTTTTTTTTTTTTTTTTATTTTTATTATTTTTTTTATTATAAGTTTATATATCCTGTGTGGTCTTAACTTATTTCAATTGTACAGGACAT
>JH431950.1:82826-95954 GCA_000239455.1 Strigamia maritima | reverse complement strand
TTTTTTTTATTTTTTTTATTTTTTTTTTATATATTTTTTTTTTTTTTTTTAGGGGAGTCAGGGACGCGCAGAAGAAGCCGTGGCTGCTGAGGCACTTTCGAATCACATGCGATGCAACAGTAGTTTCGTGCATGATCTGTTTCAAGCGCTCTACCGCTCGTCGTTGACGTGTCCGAAGTGCCAAAGTCGGAGTATCACTTTCGATCCGTTTCTATGCGTTTCTATTCCAATTCCGCAAAGACAAATGAGACCGGTTTATGTCACGGTGGTTTATCTTAATCAACAACCGAAACAGGTAAATTCATATGCAAATTTTTTATTTTTTTTATTTTTTAATTTTTTTTTTATTTTCAAGGTGAGGTTGGGATTGAGTATTAATTCTCAGGCCAATATTCGTGAATTGAAGGAAGTTTTAGCAGCTGATTCTGCAATTCCCGATGATAAGGTGAAATTTAATTAGAAATTTGCATAAAAAAAATTAATTAATGTATTGTTATTTTATTAATTTTTTTTTTTTTTTTTTTTTAGATTGTGATAACAGAACTTGTGCCTGAAGGGTTTCATCACACGTTCAGTGATAGTCAACCTCTGAGTTCAATCCACGAAAATGATAATATTTTTGCAATACAAGTTCCCGCGATAAAGCCGGTTAATCCACGCGACGGCGAATATCTTTTACTAGTTTGGATCAACCGGTTAGGCACCGGATGTCAAGGGAAAAGGTAATTTAAATAAATGAAAATTTGAATTTATTAATTTTCAAAATGACTTTCAGATTCGGTTGCCCCTACGTTAAAGAGGTGCCTCGAGAATGCACGTTCCAGGAGCTGGAAACGGCTGTTTTATCAACCATGTCGGGGATATTAAAGAATGGGGTCGTCGAACAGGTATTATAACAGAGGGGTGATGATAAATTGATTTTTTTTTTTATCTTGCCTTTCTTTTCAGGTTAAACACGGACCCATAGTCCGGTTTCGAGTCGTGGACGGCATTCCTGGCAAGTGTTATTTGCCGTACGATGTGGACCATCCATTGTACATGCCCACCGTGGATAAAGCCATAAGTCTGTGTGACGACGAAAGGGGTCCTAAACACGTGAAACTCATTGTCGAGTGGGATCTGGAAACTAGAAAAGAGTATTGTTTTGTTTTAATTAATTAATTAATTAATTAATTAATATTTGTAATTAATATTATAACATTTTTTTTTTAAATAATTTTAGAATGGTTTTGAATATTGACGATTTCATTGAGGAGCATTCGAGCGTGAATCAATTGAAAAATCAAGAAACGCAGTCTGCGACAGCTACTTTAGGCGAATGTTTTGAATTATATACACAAGAAGAAAAGGTATTTTTCATTTGAAATGTCAAATTTATTTTTTTTTATTTTTTTATTTTTTATTATTTTTTTTTTATTGAAGTTGGGACCTGAGAATCCTTGGATGTGTCCTAGTTGTAAACAATTGCGTCAAGGGGTTAAAAGACTCGGGTTGTGGACTGTGCCTGATATATTAGTGATACATATGAAACGATTTAGACAGGTATTTATTATTAATTTTTATTTTTATACAATTTTATAATAATGTTAATTTTTTTTTTTTTTTTAAGACGTCGACGCAGAGGATTAAATTGAACACGTTGGTCGAGTTTCCAACTGTCGGTTTGGATATGTCGTCGCATATAGTCGGACGAAATTTTAATAATAATTTACATACCAATGGATACAGCACTCTGAGTTATTGGTCACCATGGAGACGGCATCGGAGTCGCTACGTGAGGAATGATGACAATTTATACGATTTGTACGCTGTGTGTAATCACCACGGCAACATGCAAGGCGGACATTACACCGGTAAATATTTATTTCTGATTAGGAATTGAAAATATTTTATTTTTTATTTTTTAATAAAAAAAAAGCTTATTGTAAAAACCCAACCGATGGCAATTGGTATTCGTTCGACGACACCAAAGTGGAGCAACTGCAAAACGAAGCCGATGTGGTCAGTCCGCACGCTTACATTCTATTTTATCAAAAAAGTACGTTAACACATTCAAGCACGAGCAGCAGCTCATCATCCTCTTCAGGGAGCTCCGATCACTGGGCTTATCACATGCCCAACTTCAACTATGCACCCCCGAAATTCAGCAAATCTCAGGACAATCTTGTAGGCCTAAAAGGTACCAACAATTTTAGATTTTATTTTTTTTTTGTTAGATTATTGAAATAGAAAATTATTTTTTTTTTTTTTTTTAATTTTTAGATGATGAGTTTAGACATAATTCACGAAAACTGAATCCGTTCACACGTGGCATCAGGCCATATTGCTCAATGGCTCCGATCGGGTCACACCAAAAGAAAACCGAAGCTGTGATAGCCGAACCCGATCATTATTCGGACGATGATGAACAATACAACAAAGTGTGCATTACAGAGTCCCGTGTGTAAAAAATATCATGTCACAAATTCATATCATTATTTTTACCAAAGACTGAAAATTAATGTTATTTTAATATAAAAAAAACAAACAAAGGTAATATTTATATTTTATTTTTTTTTTTTTCTTTTTTGAAATGTTTATAGAGAAGGTTCACATTTCATAGCACAATGGTCGAGTGATTTTTATTCGAATCTTATCACATTTTCTCTCGTAATCATGCGTTAGATAATTAAATATTGAATGCATCATTTGAACATTCCGTGGAAAATTCGATTGTACTTAAAATTTATTTATTTTTTTAATCAAATGTTTGTAATAAGTGCCTCGACATTACGACTGCCTGTTTATGTCGTACAATGACGTAATGTATGTAATAATTTAACGCCTACTTAAATATTTTTTTAGTTAAATTTGAAAATAATTTTTAGTTTATTTTAAGGTTATAATTATACGGGATCAAATTTGTTGAAAACGAAATTAGTCACAGATTTTTTTAAACAATTGTTAATAATAAAAAAATAAAATGAAAAAAGTTTAGTTCTATGAATAGTAATTGTTACCTATAAGGAAAATTCTATTTTTGAAAAAATTAAAAAAAAAAAAAAATAGATATAAAAATGTACAAAAACATGTAAATTAGAAATCCTAAATGCTGAGCAAATTAAATATATATATATATTCAAATAAATATAAATATATAAAAATAAAACAATTTTTTTTTTTTAAAAAAAAATAATGACCACCTTTTATTGTACAAAAAAAGCACCGGAAATTTAACCAATCGCGACACAACAACGCAGGAAATTTTTCAACTAAAATCAACTAAAATCAATCCGAATCTTTAGGCGCCTGTCTACTGCCAGGTCGACTTCGTGCCAAATGAGTCGTATTTCCGGAAGACGACCTACTCAGAGAACTGGATCCCATCCGTGCGGACGGCGCAGGAGAACCCCTGACTTGGAGTCCGGTCGTGGACGAAGTTCGTATCAAGCCAGAAGTCCGTGTGGGAGTAGGAGAACTCGTAGAACCGGTAAATTTCGCGCCCATTCCAATTTGGTGTCTACTCATACTCGTTTGTGACGTATTTTGAGGTGGTACCGGCGAAGTAGTGGGTATCGTTCTGGGGGAAGACTGCGGCGATCCGGCCGTGTTTCCGTTGGTCATCGTCCGCTTCAAAGTCACGCTCGCACTCGTAGTTCTCTTCGACACGACAATCCTCGTTGTCGTGTGATGATTCGGAGGCGGTTCTTCCTCTTTTTCGACGGTAGGTGGCTGAAGGAAAGTCGGTTCTACGGTGATGACCGGTTGTGGACTTCTGCAGGGCGTTGGGGCCCGTTTGATGGGAGTCGCCGCCCGTTTGAGAGGCTGGGGCGGCGGCGTGTCGACTGTCATCATGTTCGGTAAGGGGATACATGAAATCGGCGATTCTTGTCCGCCTGCTGTTTTGCGCTCATCCTTGTCCGAGTCTTTGAGTTTTGTCTAATATAAATTCAGTTGAATCTAATTTTTTTTTTTTTTTTTTTTTTTTTAATTTTGAAATTTAATCGAAATACCAGGATTTTCGGCATTGGAACTCCTTTGTAGAAATGGCCATCCGTGCCTTGCACTTGAACTTCCTGTCTAAAAAATTGAAAATTCGAAAATTCGAAAATTCGAAAATTCGAAAAATTCGAAAATACGAAATTCTATTGATTCGATTCGATTAGGGATTGCAATCTCGAACCATATTTAAAATCTAGAGATTTTGAGATTTCAAAATCAAATTCTTGAGATTCGAGATTAAAAAAAAATGAAAAAAAAAAGTTCAAAATGGAAAAAAAAGTTTTTGACCAAAAAGTGCAGTTTTTAGACCAAAAAGTGCAGTTTTTAGACCAAAAAGTGCATTAAACAAAAAATTCTTTTTGAAAAGCATTTTTTTTTATCAAAAAGTGCAGCTTACAAACCACACGAATATCGAATCATTCGATATTCATGTGTTTTTAAGGTTTACTTGATCACTGGAATGCCTTCGAACATCGATCTGGAGTATTTAAAATGATTTTTTAGAAATATAAAAAAATCGATATTTTTGTTTACTTTCTTACGTTCCGGTTCCCGTTTTCCCCATTCGTTGAAATGGAAATGTCAACGTGTGAGTTCCGCCGCAATAACGAGTATCCAAATTTTCAGGTATTTCTATTAAACCCCTAAAAAAAGAAAAAGATTTTTTTTACTCATTTCTCCGCTAATTTATTCAATAAATTGTGAATTAACAAACTCCTGCGCGCCCTCCTTGAGTGGGCCGAGAGCACCCACTGTTTGCGCTCGAAGTGCCTCCAATTGAACTCGTTTATTCTTATTCGATTCCGCACTTCCGTGTTTATACAGAAATTTCTTGCTCATGCTCATTCTAAAAGACGAAAAAAATGAGTGAACTCAATCGATTTTCACATTTCTCATTTCCTATTCACCTTTTCTGTTGACGCAATAACTCAATTTCGTACGTCGTGAATGGACCGATCGACTGTTTGGCCGGCATGCACGGAATCGGCGCGTGGGGACTCGGGAAACTGCAATCAAATTGCCAATTCAATTCAAATTCAATTTTTAATATTAAAATTACTTCATTCCCGTTGCCATTACTGGTTTGTCGCAAGACACGCAGTGGAATTTCTTCAACAATTGTCTAAAATGCAAAAAAAATAAAAAAATTAAAAAATAAATAAATAAATCCAATTTGATTTATGTCACTCGCTTCCGTGTAGCTGCTCCGTCATCCGGTCCACCAACATTAGCTAATTTCTTGATCTTTATCAATAACATCCGCACTTTGGAGTTAATGTATTCTTTCAATGGTGTGATTTCACTGAGGTCGGCTTTGAGTATCAAAGACTCGTTGATGGTGTTGAAAGTCGTTAAGTGGCATTCGTCCTTCGATTAGATGTTTTCTTTAGATTAAAAAGAATAAATTATATGACGAATAAATACCACATAAGCGATTTTATCTTCCAAGGCGGCCATTTCTTGCTGGAATTCATTTAATGCAGTTTCGAAGATTTCGTGATCGACTTTGGATTCAACCGCCATTTTATCCGCTTTCTAAATTAATTATTAATTATTAATAATAATTAGAAAATTAATATCATTTCGTCAAACCTCTTCTTTCAACAAAGCAAGTTCCTCGGATTCAGCTTTGGATTCTCTTAAAATGACGTAATTTTCAAATAATTTCTTAAATTTTTTTTTTTTTTTTTTTAAAAAACCGTTTAAATTTTCAAATATTTTTAAATTTTTATTAATTCTCACTTGAATTTGTTTATTTCGATCCGAACCCTCTTCCATTAACGCGGATATCTGTTCGTTCGCGACTTCCATCGAGTCGTACAACTCGAGAATTTTCATCTTCGCCTCCTCGATTTGCCCCGAATCTTCGGTCGCAGATTCAACATGGCCGCCGCCGCCGCCGCCCATCGAGATTTTCTCAACTTTTCGCATAACTTCGCGTAGTTCTCGCTCCATGTCGCCCATTTTCTTCACCACCGTGCCCGAACCGACATCTTCGTCCGATTCGGTGCTCTTGTCACTGACACTACGATTGAAACACGGGTACGCATCGTCCAGTAAGTCTCTGGCTTTCAATTTGGCTAATACTTCTTCTTCCAATTGATTTTTCGTCGCGATAATCTCATTCGCGTCGAAACCTTCATCGATCATCTTTTGTAAAATGTCCATTATGATCGTATCGTGCAATTCGTACTGCATTCGGTACTTCTCGATGAATTTCGAGGCATAACGGATTCGCGAGATTTGGTCCAGAACAGCCGGCGAAACTCCAGCTAGACAAACAAAACATTCATTTAACATTTAAATAACATAGAAAAATCATTTTCTTTTTACTAATATCCGAATATAATTCCTTGTCCATTTTAGAGTCCATCATTTCCTGTTAAATTAAAAAATAAAAATTAATTTATATTTTTTTTTTTTTTTTTTTTTTTTAGTTTTAACAAATTTACCATTAATGTTTGTGTCTGTCTGGTTATTATGGTAATCTTCTGTTTCATCCCAGTATCCTCTTCGGCATCTTCAATACTTTCACTTTCCAAAAATTTCTTTCTTCGAGGCGGTCTTTCCAATTCGATACCCAAAACCTTTTCAACTGACACCAAAGAGTCTTCCCATACAGTTTCATTTACATAATTCATTTCAATATCCCTCTAAAATAAATAAAAAATAAATAAATAAATAAATAAAAACATATTTTTCATTTTTCATTTTTTAACTTACAACTCTCCCCACAAGTGACTTCATCTCCTCACTCGCACCTCCTTCCTTGAGCTCCGCAATTTGATTATTCGCATCTTCCAACATAATCGACAACTAAAAAAAAAAAATTAAAAATTAAAATTTCCTTTTTTTCAATAAAATAATAATAATAATAATAATAATAATAATAATAATAATAATAGAGACTTTGCTAATTTCTACGTAAAGTAAAAAATTAACGAAAAAATTTAAAAAAAAAAACGTAAATTATTTTTAATTATTCGTTTTTTTTTTAATTTCGTAATTAGAATTTGGTATTACAGGTTGCGATAAAAATTGACTATTCGTAAAATACGAAAAATTTAAGAAAAAATGAAAAACAATCAAAATGGCAAGAGAACAAATCAAAAATCATTTTAAAATGGTAAAATACTAAGAAAAAAGATTCTACTGTTTGTCAGACGGTAAAAGAACGAATAGATTGGGTCAACATCATCATCGCTTCGTTCGGTGATCGAACGAAGCGAATGAGCGAATGAAGCTGACTAAAATGATTAAAAAACACATACATTTTTCATACTAAAACCTCAGAAACGATCCGTTAACTCGGGCTGTTAGATCCGAGGTTAGATCGAGTCAAAATGGCGGAGCAGAACAAACGAAGCAGGCAGAAAGGCGCAACACATTTTATTTACGAAAAATATGAAATGTTTATTTATTTCGTTACGAAATTCAAAAGATGAAAAATTTTAATATGATTCCGTTTAATTTTTTCGTTTATTAATTTCGTAACGAAATACAAAAAAGATTTCGTACTTTATTTCGTAAATACGACTTGATTTGCGCATGCGCACTGAATGGAATAACGACGATATTCGTCAAATTTCGACGCCATTTTTCCTCCGCTTCAGCCGCAATTTTGGCAAATTTGTGGCGATTTGATTATCTCGGATTTGTTTTTTAATCGGTCAAACACCTTATACAAACCACGAGCCAAATTCTTAGGCTTAATTCGTGATAAGGTGCTCGATTATGCTAGAAATTGCTGCCGCCGATTAAATGTCGTATATAATACGTTTCGTGACAAATCGCAACCCGTTGTACGAAATTCAAATTACGAAATTAAAAAAAAACTAAAATATTTCGTTTTTTTTTTAATTTCCTAATTTTTCGTACAAGAAATCGCAAAAAAAATTCGAATTTCTCACTTGACTGATCAACTGCTCAGTCATATCCATCCTCTTACTCTGCGTCACTCTTTGCGCCATTTCCACATACTGACTCGTTGTCAAATCGGGCGCATACTTCTGAATATGCCCCAAAATATCATCGGACTCAGTCTTGAGCAAAGTATCAACTTGATCCTCCAAAACCTTCATCTTCCTCTGAATAGCGATCCACGACTGCTTCGACATAATCACATTTCGCCCCATAGACAACTTGGCTTCTTCATCGACCACGGTCTCTTTGAGCGCTCTACCTGACGACGACTTGGAGAAAGTTTTCTTCGTGCTCGATGTAGTCGTCGACGTCGATTTTCCGGACGGCGGAAGTTTCTTCTCGACCGATTTCGAGCGTGAAGTATCCGTGTACGATTTGATATCGGACGACGACTTGAATAAGGATTCTTCCGATTTTCGCGCGACGGCTTCCTTGGCCGTTATCGGAGGAATGCCGACACTTGTGAACGAACGTCGGGCGACGGACACGGCATCTTGGGAAGCTTCGAGTTTGATGGTTTCTCGTAGAGTGACGTCATCTAAGATTCCCGCTTCGAACGAGGCGTCGAGGAGTTTCTCCATTCGGATCACCATGATGTGTAGTAAGGAGTACATGTAGTTGAAGTTGACCGCGCCGATTTCGGGGCTCCCGATGGCCATGTCTAAAAGTTGTCGTAGAGTCACTTCTACGACCATTGTTTTTTTTGATCGGAAACGTTATTTTTTTTTTTTTTTTTTTTTTTTTTAAATGCGGATTAAGTGTCGTCTGCTTCGGGCGGGAGATTCATAAATCGAAATAAAATGGATGGACAGGTAAATTTGTTTGGTTAATTGGAAATTTAATTTACCTGTGTTTTTGATCAAATTTCAGTTCTATAGGCTCGATGCCTTTGAATTTAACCCCCTTTTATGAGGCGTCATGTTGCTGGGCAACGTTATTTTGAGTCGCCATCTATTTGCGATTTTAAAATGTTTTATGTTTGTATGTTTTTTCCAATAGATGGCAATACGGTCTCAGCTCATCCAAAACGGCCTATTTTTGATATTTTCCCATTTATTGTCCGATTTTAATGCGGATTTTTGTAATACTCATCGGAATTAGGTGGTTTTTATCAAATTACTTAAATTTATATATTAAAAAATATATATAATAAGTAATTTTTAAGTTTTGACCGATTTTTGGTAAATGAATGCAAATTTGTAAGATTTCATCTGCATGACGTTATATTAACGTTATATTAACGTTATATTAACATTATATTAACTTGTATTTTTCTGACAATTTGTTCTTCAGTTTGAGATTGTTCAATAAATAAATTCAAGTAGTTTGATGAAAACTACCTAATACCGATGAGTAATGCAAAAATCCGCATTAAA
The DNA here is from genome assembly GCA_000239455.1 of Strigamia maritima. NCBI lineage: Eukaryota > Metazoa > Arthropoda > Chilopoda > Geophilomorpha > Linotaeniidae > Strigamia > Strigamia maritima. Next base: position 86,673 of record JH431950.1, on the reverse strand, counting down.
ATCGGACAATAAATGGAAAAATTTCAGACTTTTGCCAACCACCGACATAACTGCGCATGCTCAGAGCGCGCTCGGCCATAGTCAGTAAATATTTACTGACTATGGCAATTCCAAAATGTTTTACACTTGTTACGTTTTCCAATAGATGGCGATACGGTCTCATCCAAAATGGCAGCTTCCAGTTATCCGCAAACAGTAAGAATTGATAACGTAATTCAAATTAGTGTTTTATTCTATACGGAATTCACTGTAAATACATGACTAAATTAACAAGAATTTAGAATTTACTTCGAAATAATCAAATGAATTTTCCTGTTATTTGCATCCCAATTCCCGCAGCCTTCGCAAATGGGTTCGGAACGAAGAGTAGCAATGAGCCGGCAGTATTCAACAGTGATCGGAATATTCCTTTCTTTTTACTTCGTTGTTCCTGCTCTAAAGACTCGATTCTTTGACGTAATCGTCTCGCTTCTTCCTCGAATTCTTCTTCCATCAACCGTTGATGCTCCTTTTCCCTCGCCGCTAAAATTTTTTCAAATTCTCTTCTATCTTCTTCTAGTTTCGCTTCGTAGGACTCTTTAAGAGCCCTCATTTGCTCCTAAAAATTATTTTAGAATTAGATTTTTTTATTATTTATTTTTTTTTTTTTTTTTTTTTTAATTACTTCGTGAGATTTAAGCAAAGCGTCGTGCCGTCTTTCTTCTTTTCGTTTCTCTTCTTTTTGTATTTCGCAGTTCATTCGTATCTGTTCTTGAAGTAATCTCTCTTCTGCGAGGATATAAAAAAAAAAAATTAGTTTTCGTTGTTTAAAGGGTTTACGACATCAAAAATTTTATGACCGAATAATGTTCGCCGTCTCTTAAAATGGCCGAAATGATTTTTAATTAAAAAAAACCTGATGTTATAAACTCTTTAAAAAGGGAATTTAAGGATTCGTTTGTCACCTTCGAGCTTCTGCTCGGCTTCCGACAGCATTTTATCCGCTTGCAAAATGGTGTTTTGATCTTTTTGTAATCGGATAATAAATTTCTCCAAAATGATGTCTTCCTACATATGCAAAAAGGTGTGTTTGAAGTTGAAATTTAATATTTTTTATTTTTAATTATACCGATGTTCCTTTTTTAGGTGTGCATTTATATTTTCTTTGCAAGTCCTCCGAGTCCTGAACAAATTGGTTGTAACCGCCGTTGGTAAGGTAAGCGCCTCCTCTTATTTTCCTTTGAATCGGTTCGAACAAACCGTTCAAAATGTCGTTGCAGACTTTTTCCGATTCCTTGCAATTTCTTTCGACGCAAATCAAATATTCTTGTTGCAGTTGTAACTAAAATTTATTTTGCGTATATAAGAAAGAAAAATGCACTAAAAGCTTCAAACCTTAAAGACGATCAAAAAGTACCTGTAATTTTCGATGAATTTCCATATTTTCATCTAAAAAATGTTTGCGACTGAAATAATCGACCACATTTTTGTGGTTTTCTTGATGTACAGTTCGAAATTCATCCGTACTCAAAGGCAATCTCGAATTGGCCATTAATTCTTTATATTTTCCAACACATTCAACCAGTAGTTTGTTGTTTTCGGTCGATGCGACCAATTGCGAAGCTGATCCGATACATGGAACGGCTTTATTATTTATCGCTTCCATGTAAATCTTCGCTAAATGCACCAAAACTGAAAAAAAAAATGAAAATTAACATAAATTTCATTTAAATTAGATTTTTTTTTTAAAAAAATTACTTTCTCCGGTGACCGGTTGAGTTTGATCGAGTTTCTTCACAGTTGATTTTTCGAGTATGTACTTACAAAACTTTTCGCTTTCACTTTTGAAATCCGGCTGCAACCGGTCATCATTTATCTCCTCTAAACGCAACATGTCGTCATCATTCGAAGTTGGTCGCACGAAGAAAAAACATTTCCGTTTTGGAAAATAATTCCTCAGTTTCATCTTGGTTTCGTTCCGCTTCGTCTCCCTAGGTGACACTGCCTTCTTATTCGCCGTTAGCATGACTCGCTCCATGTACTCATCGGCGGTCACATCTCGTCCGTTCATCTTCAACTCGAGCGTTTTATCGCGACAAACGAGGACGAAATGCGGGAAAATCGAATCGAAATCCGAATCGGTTTCAACGTGAGACCGCACTTTGATATGTTTCGAAATATCAGTAACGAAACTATAAAAAAATTTTAAAAATAGTAAAAAAAAAAAAAAAAATTAAAATTTTCAAAATCGAAACTTACTCCATTTTATCGACTACGCTGTTATCGAGTTTTCCCACCGCATTATAAATGAAGGTGCTGCTCAACAAAATACTCAACGACAAAATTTGCATATCGTTAGTTTCGTCTCCTTTCATGGGATCATCCAATCCTTCAGTGTCCATAACGAGTAATCCATCATTTCGATGATTTATATACCAAACCCAAATTCCTTTAGTTTTCGATTCGATCGTATTTCCCAGTGCAAATCCTTGAAAAAAATAAAATAATGATAAATAAGTCGTTTTTATACGAATTAAATCTTGTTTTATTTTATATACCCGTTGATTTTCCAGCTAGACGATTCATGAGGTAAGATTTACCGGTTCTGTACGATCCTGCGATGCAGACTACGACGAGCGGTTTGTGGATTTGTTGGAGCAGCGAAACGGTTTCGTCATTCAATTTGAATTTATTCCTTTCGCAAGTGATGAACGGTTGAGGCGCGGGCCAATCCGCCATCTTTGAAATAAGAAAAATTAAATAAAAATATCAAACTTTTTTAAATCTCGATATTATCTAATTATAAACACAATGATTATCTTATCAATATGAATAATTACAAAGTTTATATGAACACCCGTTTCCAGAAAATGACGTCATCATTTATCAAGTAGAAAAGTAAGTTATTAATTTAGAGTGAATACAGAAATACTTTTTTTTAAAATTTTTCTTTATTTACTTTTTCTGTTAGAAAACGTGATCAAATAAGTAAGAAAAAAAAGACAGAGATCAAACCTTATGAAATGCGCTATTTATATCAAGAAAGCAGTGACCTCTGGGATCTCTTTCTGTGACATTTAACGGTCGTTTACTCAAGTTATCGGTGCAGACTGCAGATAAAACATTATTTTCTATTTTTCATTTACCTTTTAAATTTTTCTTTAGCTTTCGGAAGAAGTTGACGTCAGTTCCTCACATCGAGTCAAGGTTATTCTAAATTGTTCGCACATGAGCCGTTCGCATTTCTTTTTCGTAGGGGAAATCCCCAGCAACTCGTGCACGAACCTGATTCGCTCTCCAGATTTGGTCTATTTGAGGCTGTGGTTTATCGGCAACAGTTGCACTTGTTCGCGCTGCTGGTTGTAAATTCAATTTAAAAGGTAAAAAAAAAATAATAATGATATTTTGAGTTTTTATAATTTAAAATTTAATTTTTTATTTTAATTTAGTTATGAGTGCGTGGGATAAACCGCGTTTGTGGATTGAAAGTCTCGAAGATGACAGTTTGCAAGTGGTTTCCGAAACTGCAAGTTTATTGCAAGAAATTACTCGACCCGCAGTTGTGGTCGCTATAGCTGGGGCTTTGAGAACTGGAAAATCGTATCTTATGAATAGATTATCTGGACAGACGGACGGGTAAAAATACTAAATTTATTAATTTTTTTAAAAATTTAAATTTAAATTTAAATTTAAATTTAAAATTTTTTTTTTTTTTTTTTTTTTAGGTTTCGCTTTGGGGCCCACGATTCAACCTGAAACTAAAGGGATTTGGGTGTGGTGTCTGACTCATCCCTGCAAAGAAAACCATGTTCTTGTACTTATTGATACCGAAGGCTTAAGTGACCCGGAAAAAGTAATTTTATTTATT